>ONZH01024150.1:0-21062 GCA_900303285.1 Rhinella marina
GTGCAGCACTCGCCTCCGCCTCAGAGGCACTGTCTTCACTCGCTTATCAACCCAGCTTGGGTCAGTCACCTCGTCATCCTCCGATTCATCAGTCTGCTCCCCCTTCGGACTTCCTGCCCTGACAACAACTTCACCACTGTCTGACAACCATGTCTCCTCATCGTCCGACACCTCTTTACAAACTTCTTCCACTAAGTCAACATTGTCATCATCACCCACAGACTGCGACAGTTAGAAAACTTGGGCATCGGGAACGAGGTCAGCAGCAACCTGAGAAGTGGTTTGTGACTCTGGGAAGGGTCCAGAAAACAGTTCCTGAGAGTATTCCGGATCGCATTCCAAATTTTCGTGGGAGGGGGCAGACTGGGGGAAAGGAGGTTGAGGTGGAGGAGCCAGAGGAGTGCTCCCTTGGGTAACGTGGGTGGACTGCATGGAAGACTGACTGGTGGACAAATTACTTGAAGCATTGTCCGCAATCTACGACATCAGCTGTTTGCACTGTTGTGGTTTCAACAGTCCTCTACCACGTGTCCCTGTAAGTTCAGACATGAAGCTAGGGAGTGTAGCTCTGCGGCGTTCCCCTGCTCCCTCATCAGCAGGTACTGTCTCACCCTGCCCAGGACCACGGCCTCTGCCCCTGCAGTAATTGAATGCCCACGCCCACGCCCTCGTCCTCGACCCTTAGCCCTGGGGTTCAACATTTTCTGTACATAAGTGTATTATATATATATAAAAAAAGAATGGGCCTGCTGTACTGAAACCCACAAACTTGGTCAATCTGAACAAGTAAATATATAGGTGGATAAGATAGATCAAAATTACGTATGTTACTACGTACCGTGCAGTATGGAGCAATTACACGGAAACTATTAGACTAGGCAGACCCAGACCCAGAGATTTTTCTAATCTAGCTGTATCAGTGAAATCAGAAAGCAAACTCAGCCCCTGCTGACGGTGGCTATTTTGACTGCAACCCAGACAAATGTCGCACAGAGATTTTTCTAATCTAGCTGTATCAGTGAGCGCAAAAGACCTTTTTTAATTAAGTGACGTACAGAATGTGTCACCTGGACAGAAAATACGGATTGTGTTGAGTGGACAGCTGAACTGTGACAAACAGAATGGTTCCACACAGCTGTGTGAAATGGATTTGTATCACTGAGATAAAACAACAAAGAAACTATTTTTTTTATATATTTTTTTTTATATCTTTTTTTTTATATTTTGTTTTTTTGGAACGTGACGTGCAGAAACTATCAGACAGCAAACTCAGCCCCCGCTGACCGTGGCTATTTTGACTGCAACCCAGACAAATGTCGCACAGAGATTTTTCTAATCTAGCTGTATCAGTGAGCGCAAAAGACCTTTTTTAATTAAGTGACGTACAGAATGTGTCACCTGGACAGAAAACACGGATTGTGTTAAGTGGACAGCTGAACTGTGACACACAGAATGGTTCCACACAGCTGTGTGAAATGGATTTGTATCACTGAGATAAAAGAACAACAAAAAAAAAGGGTTATATATGGCGATAGCTGCACTACTAGTTCCAGCCTGCCAGCCCAGCCAGGAGACCAAAAAAAAAATGTCTTGTAGCCCTTAGAAGGGCTGTTGGGTTCTTGTGAGATCACTCCTGCCTAACAAAGAACTAAATGCAGGCCCTAACACTCTCCCTGAAACGCAGCAGCTCTATCCCTAACGACATCCAGACAGCATCTGAGCCGAGCACCGCGGGCAGTCACTAGTATATTCCAGGGTCACCTGATCAGGCCAGCCAACCCCTGCTATCGACATGTAAGGGCCCCACGTGATGCTGGGTGTACCGAAGAGTCTCCTGGCTTGTGATTCTCTGAGTTTATGGGCGCCAAAAATGCACAATGCGGAAGTTGCCATTTCCTCGAGCATGGCGAGATACTCGTCCGAGCAGCGAGTACTTATGAGTACCGTAATACTCAAACGAGCACCAAGCTCGGACGAGCATACTCACTCATCTCTAATTATAAGTGTACAGTCATGGCCAAAAGTTTTGAGAATGATACAAATATTAATTTTTACAAAGTCTACTGCTTCAGTTTTTATAATGGCAATTTGCATATACTCCAGAATGTTATAAAGAGTGATCAGCTTAACAGCAATTACTTGCAAAGTCAATATTTGCCTAGAAAATGAACTTTATCCCCCAAAACACATTTCAACATCATTGCAGCCCTGCCTTAAAAGGACCAGCTAACATCGTTTCAGTGATTGCTCCATTAACACAGGTGTGGGTGTTGATGAGGACAGGGCTGGAGATCAATCTGTCATGATTAAGTAAGAATGACACCACTGGACACTTTAAAAGGAGGCTGGTGCTTGGCATCATTGTTTCTCTTCTGTTAACCATGGTTATCTCTAAAGAAACATGTGCAGTCATCATTGCACTGCACAAAAATGGCCTAACAGGGAAGAGTATCGCAGCTAGAAAGATTGCACCTCAGTCAACAATCTATTGCATCATCAAGAACATCAAGGAGAGAGGTTCCATTGTTGCCAAAAAGGCTCCAGGGCGCCCAAGAAAGACCAGCAAGCGCCAGGACCGTCTCTTAAAAGTGTTTCAGCTGTGGGATCGGGCTACCAGCAGTGCAGAGCTTGCTCAGGAATGGCAGCAGGCAGGTGTGAGTGCATCTGCACGCACTGTGAGGCGGAGACTCTTGGAGCAAGGCCTGGTTTCAAGGAGGGCAGCAAAGAAGCCACTTCTCTCCAGAAAAAACATCAGGGACAGACTGATATTCTGCAAAAGGTACAAGGAGTGGACTGCTGAGGACTGGGGTAAAGTCATTTTCTCTGATGAATCCCCTTTTCGATTGTTTGGGACATCTGGAAAACAGCTTATTCGGAGAAGACGAGGTGACCGCTATCACCAGTCTTGTCTCATGCCAACTGTAAAGCATCCTGAAACCATTCATATGTGGGGTTGCTTCTCAGCCAAGGGAATCGACTCTCTCACAGTCTTGCCTAAAAACACAAGGACAGCATGCTAAGCAGCATCCATTTCCAGAGCTTATACAGCAACGCATAAGACCTAAGGCCATGAACAAGGTCTGGGTTACAAACCGAAACGTTGGCCCACAGCTATTCATTGTAACTTATGGATGGATAAATAAATACTAACGAAATTTCACCAACAATTTGAGTGCCGTGGTCTTTCCATATTGCCTAAAAACACAGCCATGAATAAAGAATGGTACCAGAATGTCCTCCGAGAGCAACTTCTCCCAACCGTCCAAGAGCAGTTTGGCGATCAACAATGCCTTTTCCAGCATGATGGAGCACCTTGCCATAAAGCAAAGGTGATACCTAAATGGCTCAGGGAACAAAACATAGAGATTTTGGGTCCATGGCCTGGAAACTCCCCAAATCTTAATCCTATTGAGAACTTCTGGTCAATCATCAAGAGACGGGTGAACAAACAAAAACCTACAAATTCTGACTAAATGCAAGCATTGATTGTGCAAGAATGGACTGCTATCAGTCAGGATTTGGTCCAGAAGTTGATTGAGAGCATGCCAGGGAGAATTGCAGAGGTCCTGAAGAAGAAGGGTCAACACTGCAAATATTGACTTGCTGCATTAACTCATTCTAACTGTCAATATAAGCTTTTGTTACTCATAATATGATTGCAATTATATTTCTGTATGTGATAAAAACATCTGACAAACACACATAAAAACCAGAGGGCAGCAGATCATGTGAAAATATAATATTTGTGCCATTCTCAAAACTTTTGGCCATGACTGTATACTGGGCTACAAAAATACTTAGACACAGGAAAGTTTATTGTTTTCTCTTTAATTGTGTGGCAATGAAACCTTACCCTTGCTTTAAGTTTTTGTCCTATTTCTTCAACATAGACACCCCATATAGAGATACATACTATAGTGCAAAGAATCAGTTATACAAAATTAGCTGTAGAAAATGTGAAGGTTCTAGGGACCTTATAGTCATTCTGTGTTTTGGAAATCTAGATCTTGTCAGCATTATTTGGGAACAGGTTTTTATTTCCTTACATAGTAGGGATGGGTTACTTTCTGTGTATGTGTTCCTGATCAAAACAGTTCTCAGATTTGGAGGTTGTCGGGACATAGCAAGGATAGTTCTGGGAAAATTGTTTTTTGCTGGTCATCCTTATTTAGGATTTGATGTAATTTTTTGTAGTTTTCCTCAATACCTCTAGTTGTGGCTTGTTGGTCATGAGAGGTACACAATGGTTCACTTCTTTTATTTCTTTTTATCGGAAAAGTTGAATTCCTGATATCATGGTGACTCCTGTGCTTTGATCTTCAGTTGAAGCAGGATGATAGCCCTGATGTAAAAATGTCCATTTCAGGTGGTGTAAATGCTCATCCCTGTCTGAAAGCTTAGAACAGATGCAATTATATCTGATAGCCTAACTATAGATGATAAACCTTTTGATGTGTTTGGGGTGGAAGCTGTCCTATTTGAGGTATGTAGACAGATTGATTGATTTGGAAGTTTTATGAGTATGTCCAAAAATCAGATTTTTGTATTTAATAGTTAAAAGGGTATTCAAGTAGGTAAAAGTTATCCCCTATCCCCAATCTATTACCTGTCAGATTGCTTCTTCTCCACTAGTCCCAATTGTGTTTGGTCACTTAAAATTTCTCTGCCCTTTTTGTGATGGAAGAACTCTTTTAGTCTTAATCCTTAGGCTGAAATATGAATACGCTGGGTACCAATGAGAGACAGAGGGAGTGCCTCCCTCTAAATCACTTAGATATTGTGGTCACTAAAGAGTTAATCTGCCCAGATTGTAATGAATTTGTTTAGTGTAGAATCAATTGGCATATCTCTAGTAAAGGGCATATATTGAGATTCCAACTAGAGTTGTTCCATATACCATCAGATACAGTTTTAAAGGAGTTGTGCAGCCGGTACACACTGACGACCTATTCTCAGTATAGATCATGAATAGCTGATCGATGGGGATCTGACTCCCCACTCCCCTAACAATCAGCTGTTTGAAGAGGAGGCAGTGTTCATTCGAGCACTACTTCCTCTTAAAAAGGCTCTGTCACCCAGATCAAGCCTACCCTACCAGGCATATAGCCTTGTAGGGCTGATGACGCTGACAAAAGCAATACCTTTCATTCTTATGTCCGAGGTCCAGTGTTTGTGAAAAATAAACTTTTAAAAATATTCAAATGAGGCATCGGAGCACTCGGAGGTGGGCTTATGCCGTCCCGGCTTGTGAATGTCTACAGTAGACATTCACAACCAGGGAAAGGGAAGAAAAGATCCTGTGCACACGCGTCGTTAAGGTGGCGAATGCACAGGCGCTGGATCTCAGCGCTAGACCAGTGGGTCTAGGGCTGTCAATCAAAAGGCATGGGGGCGTGATTTAGTGGAGAAGGCCAGCATTAGAAAGGAACAGGGGTGTAGCTGAAGCAGTGCTCGGATGGCATAAGCCCACCTCATGCCTCATTTGAATATTTTTAAAAGTTTATTTTAAACACCTTATTATTTTAGACATCAGAATGAAAGGTATGGCTTTTGTCAGCGTCATCAGCCCTACAGGCTATATGCCTTTTAGGGTAGGCTTGATCTGGGTGACAGAGCCTCTTTAAAAATTACACTTTGTGTTTTGGTAGCACAGTATAATTATAAGTGCTCTTCCCACTGTGCCACCCCAGAAGGATTTCCTCTGTAATATGGCACTGCTTGTTTGTGACTTAAAAAAAAAAATTAAAATTAAAAAATAGTTACAATTGGCATTTTTACGGCAAGGGGGTGTGACAAGTCACCACAACAAATTTACCTTCCTTTACACCACATCCAGGTGCAAATAAAGCCATAAATCTATGTCAGCTTAGAGCAGCTCATATATCTGTTAAGTCACATTGGCTTCGAGAGGATGTACCTAATTAATTATGGGGCCTGCACCTCATCACAAAATCGGCACCTGCTCAGCAGTGCAGGGGATACCAAGACCATTGTAGAAAGCGCTGGTCTTAATAAATCTCCCCCTATTTTGCTGTACATATTCAAGCCTTTCCTAAGTAGACTGTCTATGCGAATACTGGTTTGCATATAACACATTTTAATATGATGCATTGACTGTCTTAGCATTGCACAGTGTACTGCATGTTCATATAAATATAAATGTGACCTTATATTTTCCCTAGCTTTATATTAATATTTGCAGATAGCTCCAAGTTAATAAAAAACAATTTACCACATAAAACATTTATATCTCACTACTTTTATGAACTGATTAAAATAGTTAAAGAACTGCAATAATAATAATAATGATAATAAAAAGAAAAATACTCATGTTTGTCTTTCTCCCCATGTAAGTTTATATTATTGTTTGGTATGGACCACTGGAGATTAAATTAATAAATTTATGGGTAACTTATTTATTGCACATGTCAGTGAACAAGCATCAGAAAATTTATCAATTTTATAGATGCATTAAACGAGGTTGTTATAAGAAAATTTATTGTTTAATCCATGGAAGCTCCTTAGGTTTCTAAAGGTTAGACCACCAGGTAATAAAGGAAGAGCATTGCAATCATAATCTTAATAAGTAGTATAACATGCTAGTAAAATATGAGTGGACAGTAGTGACAGAAATATTGTAAAGATATTCTTTTATAATTTATACTTCTACGAGCTTCTTCTATGAATTTAAAATGAGATGGTGGAATTTAATATAGCTAACAAAACACAATGTATTACAAAGTACCAAATTAAAGAACTGCTTGTTGAATACAGTATACGTCAGCATTTCACTAATGGACTGGCACAGGAGCCCTCTGTTCTGGTTTCATAGGGGTTTAGAAGGTCACATTTAATAGGTTTTATATAAATTATGTCTGATATACATTTGTAAATTAAAGAAGCATTTCTAAGCAATCAAATTGTTGCAGTTATTAAAGCAAAATCTTGTCTTTGGACAGTAATGTTACATCATACTGACTTTTAAGTGTCTAGGGCAATATTTTTTTAGAATTTCAGTAAGGACTATTAATTAACATGACGATTTCTTTCCAAACAAAACAGAAAAGAAAATAACTCTTCATTCAATCAATAAACATTAAGGAAATCACCATTTTTCGTTGACATAATATCCTGTATATTTGCTGCCAGAGCAAGTAAGCTACAACTTAATTAAGTTGTCTTTGCTACAGTATGGCTACTTTCACACTAGCGTTAGCACGGATCCGGCACCTAAAGGGTGCCGACGGATCCGTGCTAACGCTATACATGTGTGGAGCCGGAGCAGCGCTCCGGCCCCACACATGACACACATTAAAACAACACACAGACTACATACAAACAAACATACAGACATACATACATACATACATACTCACATACTCCCGGGACGCCGGCAGAACGTCTTCACGCGCCTCCTGCGCGCAGTGATGACGATTCCCCACAGCGCCCTCTGCTGGGCGCAGTGGGGAAACGTCATCGCAGCGTGCAGGAGGCGCGTGAAGACCTGCTGCCGGCGTCCCGGGAGTATGTGAGTATGTATGTATGTCTGTATGTTTGTATGTATGTCTGTATGTTTGTTTGTATGTAGGCTGTGTGTATGTATGCCGGATCCGGAATGACCCCCCATTGAAATCAATGGAGGACAGATCCGGATTACTGGTGTGTCCACACCAAACGGATCCGTCCCCATTGACTTCCATTGGGGGTCATTCCGGATCCGTCTTGGTGCGGATGCCTGGACCGGAGAGCAAACCGCAGCATGCTGCGGTTTGTTCTCCGGTCTGAAGACGGAACGGAATGCTTTCAGGAGCATTCCGTTGTCTTCAGTTCAGTTTTGTCCCCATTGACAATGAATGGGGACAAAACTGAAGCGTTTTTTTCCGGTATTGAGCCCCTTTGACGGAACTCAATACCGGAATTTAAAAACGCTAGTGTGAAAGTAGCCTATTAGACTTTGAACTTTGAAGACAATGAGGCAGAGTTACTAATAATGTCAAATATTTAGACTACATATCCTAAAAGCGCTCTTAAACAGGGCAATGATAACCCAAATGATTGTTCTTACAAATATTCATACCCGATAATTACACAATGTAAAGGTGCCCAGCAACCCAATAAACAATATGATGCCTGTTTGCCATTTATTACATCTTTTATGCAAGCGCAGTTACGTATTTTGTTTGTTGGCAGGATATCCCCCCATGCAAATAGGGGGTTGTGCTGCTGACATTGATGTAACCATATTAGAGGAGGGGGGGAATGATTGATCACACAAATATTTGCTTAATCAAAACTAGAGATGAGCAAATCTATTAGCCGCTTCGTATATTCATTACGAATCTTCATTATTTCCTATGCCGAAGCGAATCAGAATCTTTTCAGATTCGCTTTGTAAGAATCTTCTTAAATCTTTGTACACTAACGCTACATACACATCATATAATTTGTACGCTAATGATATGCATCTGATAATTTGTACTCTAATGCGTACGTATTCAGTGAAGTAGCGTACTTTTACTGTATGTTCGTTATTTGTGCGGGCCTAGCATCGTGCGTGTGTATGTATGAGGTAACCGCGAGACAATAATACGCTAAAGCTTCGTACGCACTTTGTATGCTCATGCGTACGTATCCGCGGGAATGTTCGCAGAACACAACTATTTTTTAACGCAACTTGACTGTTGCGAATCTTATCCGAGGTGAATCTTTTTAAAAATTCGGCGAGTATTCGCCGAAGCAAATCTTTGAAGATTCGTTCATCTCTTATCAAAACCCCATTGTAGCATGAAAATGAAAGTAGAGGAGCATCAAAACTTGCTATATTGTTGATCAACATGCATTACAAGCAATTTAACTGCCCATGTAAAAGGATCCTTAGACCAGTCAGTCTAAAGATGGGCCACTATTCATGCTGTATGGTAAATTTGGTGCATCTTGCTACACATAATCTAAGATGCCTATCAGTATGTCTTTGGAGTGTGGGAGGAAACCAGAGTATCGGGAAGAAACGGACACCAACACGGGGAGAGCATACAAACTCCATTCAGATGTTGTCCTTGGTCGGATTCGAACCCAAGACCTCAGTACTGCAAAGTAACAGTGTTAATAACTAAACCACTGTGATGCCCAACTTTATAGGATTTATAATTTATGTGTACTGTGCACTAGAAATAAACAGCATACAATAAACACATGAGCCAGAAATGTATAATGCCTTACTTATTCATCTGTATCTGGATAATGAAGTCTGTCACTTTGCAAAACTTTCTGTTGAATTAAAAAAAAAAAAGTCACCAAGATCAAATTGAAAAATTCTGAAAATATACGGTACTGTATATAGGTTGATTTTGATTTCTGTCTCTGAAGTAGAAAGACTAGCATTTAGAACATCTAGATGCACTTTAGCCAGGTGCCTATTATTATCAGGCATATTTGATTATTTGTACATTATTAGTATATTATGGTGAGCTGTATTGTAAAACACTGATGCACTTTGGAAGGTTATTTCAAGTCACCCATATAGTTCAGTAATTGACTGCATGCATCATAAAGAACATTAATTTACTGAATGGTAATTATTTTACATAACTTCAGAGAAATTTGAGCGCAGAAATGCAAAGTAAATATCTGGTAGTTTTTGTCCTCCCAGACACTACTATTTATCTATGTATAATCAGAAGGCAAATAAGTGATCAATTATTAATCGTACATTGCAGTGCAAGCATATGTAATGTGGCAATGTTGAAAGTACAGCATTGTAGCTAATAAAATAATCCATCAAATTAAATTATATATCTTTAAATGATTAAATAGACAATGTATTGTAATAAAAGTCCTTTGACTTGTTGGTAACACTTGCAGATACAAAAAATATTCATTAGTAATTGGTCAAATAAGCATCTGTATATGTAAAAAACATCAGAATGTGCTTAAAAAATTAACAGTAACTCAGTCACGCTGGGTGGGACTCATCTATTAAATTGTTTCAAGACAATGCTAACCTGTCATTGTTTTCTGCTTAAAACAGATTATTCAAAAGGGCATGCCCAGCAGTTACATCAGAAATGTTGCTGTAATTAGGCCCCATTCACACGACCGTATGTATTCCGTGATCCATATAAAAACGTAACGGAAGACATACGGAAAGTCTTCCGTAGTGTTCCGCAATTTTGCGGACCCATTGACTTTAATAGGGTTACAGACGTGATTTTGCGGCCAAGTATAGGACATGTTTGATTTTTTTTTTGCGGGGGAACGTCCGTGAGAAACGGGATGCGGAATGCACACGGTGTGCATTCCGCATTTTTTTCTCCTATGGAAAAATGAATGAGTCCGTATGGTTCTGCATCTTATCCGCAAAAATGCGGATAAGATGCGGAAATGTACATACGGTCGTGTGAATGGGGCCTAATTCGTTGTGATAAAACTGTGGAGAATGGTGCATTAAGACAATGCAAACTGTGATATACATTTATGGAAGACAAACCCATAATTCATAGAAGTTTTGATGTAACACAACATTTTATTGCAATATATTGTATATATTTCCAGCCATGGCGACGTGCATCTGCACATTTGGATGTGCTGACCGATCCCCAATTTTGTTTTTCTTACAACATTATATTGAATGACACAATGCATTTGAAAAGTTTTTATGCAGATTACTCAAAATTTAAACTGTAATGATGATTAGAGATGAGGAAAGTATTTGAAAATTCAATTTGGCTGTTTGCCGAATTAAACAAAAAATGTGGTTTCTTTATTAGCAGTGGGAGCAATGAGAGGGAGCAGCGAGCTTAGATGCCACATTCATACATTATCTCGGCCTTTCAGCAATAATCCAGTATTAATTTAAAAAAAATCATACTTACCTACTCCATTTGCTTGTGATGGGCCAACCACCACCATCTTGCTTGAAGATCTGGTGCGAAATCTTGCGTGGCCGGAGATAACATCATTATGTTGTGCCAGCATGGCGAAATGATACGTCACAGCGTACAAGATTTTGGCCGAAATCTTCAAGCAAGATGATGGCTGGCCCATCACAAGCAAATGGAACAAATAAGTATTCTTTATTTTTTGTTTTGTTAAATCAATTTGCTACCACGAAGCACAAGGAAATTCGGCTAAGTATTTAATCGAATTTATTCTGAAATTCAGATCTTATTCACTCTAATGATGATCAACGACTGACATAGACATCTTAACTAGAGAATCCCCTTTACTGTATTTACAGTCAGGGGCGTAGCTATAGGGGGTGCAGAGGTAGCAGTCGCTACTGGGCCCAGGAGCCTGAGGGGGCCCAAAGACCCTTGTGTCACATAAGAAGACACCAGCATTATAGACAGTGCATTTTGGTCAAGTTACACCTTTGGCTGGAGGGAAGGGGTTGGGTCAACAATTTGACACGAGGGGGAGGTGTTCTTTCAATTTTTGCCTCAGGCAGCACAAAGGCAATGTGCTTCCCTGCCCCTGGCCACAAAGCACTGAGGGAAGGGGGCCCAAGCTGAACTCTTGCACCAGGGCCCATGAGTCTATAGCTACCCCCTTGTTTACAGTATTATGTATTGTATGTTGCTTATTTTTCTTTCAGAAAATAAAATAATCTAGACAAAATTTATTTTCTAAATAAATAAACATGGTGACCCTACCTTCCCAAGCTGATGATATAAATATTTCATTGGTATTAAAAGCATGAATACACGTGTATAATTAAAAAATAATGATAATAATTAAAAAAAATAAAAACAATGGAAAACGTGCTGAAATTTTTTTGTTGGCAGCTTGTTTTCAAATGTAATAATCTTTCCTCTCTTAAATGTTTTGCATGAATGGTATATCTCAAACTGAGGTGAGAGCATTTTGACAGCTGTAATGAGGAATCAGATTCAGTTACCAGCTGTATGCCGATTCAAAACTCATGAGACTGACTCCTACTGTCTAAAGTCAGATCAAAAATTCTGTCTTTCCAAAAGGATGAAACATTGTAAACTTCACATAATATGTAAAAAGAACTTCAGAAGAAGGAAGGAAAATAGTTGGAGTTATTGGAAACAAACAGAAACATTCACAAAACCATTTAGAGTCTCTTCCAACACTGAAAAAGGATTAACTAGAATAAGAAATAGTTTTTATTGCATCTCAATTCCATTACCGCTGTCTGTTGCTATGAGAAAATACAAATATTTCTGCATGGTTAAACAGACAGTGTTAGCAGTAAACCTGACAGAAGGTATTGTTAAATATGTGCCGGGTGATTTACATTTATTTTGATTGCTTTCAATTTCAATGCATTTAAATTGTGCTGAAATATTTCTGTACTCAACTGTCCTAAAACCATTCAGTCAGAAAATGTAAAAACCTGCTGTTTGACAAAATCTAATGTTTAAAGTTGTAATTGTGAGCATACTTTTCTAGGGTCCCTAGACTATAGAGAGCATGGTGTGAAATGTTTAACATTGTCTTGTAAATGATTTGCCCTATGGAAAGAAAATGTCAGCTTTTCAGCTTAAAAAATACATGTTTCTTAATGTAAAGTGACTTTTAAAAACCCTAGGTGAGTTCAAAAAATATACAGGGTGGGCCATTTATATGGATACACCTAAATAAAATGGGAATGGTTGGTGATATTAACTTCCTGTTTGTGGCACATTAGTATATGGAAGGGGGGAAACTTTTCAAGATGGGTGGTGACCATGGCGGCCATTTTGAAGTCAGCCATTTTGGATCCAACTTTAGTTTTTTCAATGGGCAGAGGGTCATGTGACACATCAAACTTATTGAGAATTTCACAAGAAAAACTATGGGGTGCTTGGTTTTAATGTAACTTTATTCTTTCATGAGTGATTTATAAGTTTCTGACCACTTATAAAATGTGTTCAAACTGCTGCCCATTGTGTTGGATTGTCAACTCAACCCTCTTCTCCCACTCTTCACACACTGATAGCAACACTGCAGAAGAAATGCTAGCATAGGCTTCCAGTATCCGTAGTTTCAGCTGCTTACACATCTCGTATTTTCACAGCATAGACAATTGCCTCCAGATGACTCCAAAGATAAAAGTCTAAGGGGGGTCAGATCGGGAGACCTTGGGGGCCATTCAACTGCTACATGATGGTGTGTTTTCCTCTTTATGCACTGAAGCTCGCACATTCCTTGAGTTTTTCCAGCAAGATGGTGCACCACCATATTATGGGTGTCAGGTCCGAGCATTCCTAGATGAACAATTTCCTGGAAAGTGGATTGGTTGTCGTGGGCCAGTTGAATGGCCCCCCAAGGTCTCCTGATCTGACCCCCTTAGACTTTTATCTTTGGGGTCATTTGAAGGCAATTGTCTATGCTGTGAAGATACAAGATGTGCAGCACCTGAAACTAAGGATACTGGAAGCCCGTGCTAGCATTTCTTCTGCGGTGTTGCTATCAGTGTGTGAAGAGTGGGAGAAGAGGGTTGAATTGACAATCCAACACAATGGACAGCACTTTGAACACATTTTATAAGTGGTCAGAAACTTATAAATAACTCATGAAAGAATAAAGTTACATTAAAACCAAGCACCCCATTGTTTTTCTTGCGAAATTCTCAATAAGTTTGATGTGTCACATGACCCTCTTCCCATTGAAAAAACTAACGTTGGATCCAAAATGGCCGACTTCAAAATGGCCTCCATGGTCACCACCCATCTTGAAAAGTTTCCCCCCTCCCATATACTAATGTGCCACAAACAGTAAGTTAATATCACCAACCATTCCCATTTTATTTAGGTGTATCCATATAAATGGCCCACCCTGTACATTGACAAAAATGGACTATATGCAAATAAAAGCATCCGATAACTACTGTCAAATATGGTGGGTAACTCATTGTTTTGAGGTTATTAGTACAGAGGGTCTTATACAAATCTATCGTATAATTAATTCCACTTGCTTGTAAACTTGTCAGAACATAGGTTGGGTCAGATCTTTTAGCAAGATGATCACCCTAATTAAACATGGAAACACAAGAACCCTTTCATAATTCCAAGACAAGAAAAGAGTAGCGGCACTCAAAACTTGTACAAACATGCTGCTCCTTTATTAAAGTTAGTCTATACAGGTCAGGTATGTGGCGACATTACAATAGGCGACAGCCGTTTTGCGTGGTCTGCACTTCATCTAGCCATATTCATCATGACACCGGTATGCATCTTCTATGTCACGCCTGGCGTCATCACCATAGTTACCTTATCAACATAAAAATGTCCCATTTGAAGGACACAGGAAACTAAACAGCACTAGAGGGGTTTGAATGGGATGAAAATTTCTTATTAGCATAAATGGGCGTGGAAAGATGATATACTAGAATACCGCATGACCAGGGGGTGCATTCTGTCCACCAGTTACTGGGTAAATGAATGAGTCCTTAAAGGGTTTCTGTCACCAGTTTTTTCGGTATGAATCAGGCTGACATTAGAGATATGCTAATGTCACCTAATTCCAAATATATATATATATATGTTTTATTTACTGGTGCCCCCATTTTTATATAAAATGAACTTTTATTTTATACTAATAAGGCCTCTAGGTGCAAGGGGCATTATACCTGCTCCTAGAGATTCTGTTGATTGACAGGACCAGGCAGAGAAGAAACACTCCATTCACCATAGCTTGCAAGGACCTTCAATGATGTCATGACCATGTGATCAGTCACATGGTTAGCATCACACAAACAGTCTGTCTCCTCCTAAACCATGTGAATGATCACATGGTCATGACATCATTGAAGGTCCTTGCAAGCTATGGTGAATGGAGTGTTTCTTCTCTGCCTGGTCCTGTCAATCAACAGAGCCTCTAGGAGCAGGGGTAACGCCCCTTGCACCTAGAGGCCTTATTAGCATAAAATAAAAGTTCATTTTATATAAAAATGGGGGCACCAGTAAATAAAACAGATATATATTTGGAATCAGGTGACATTAGCACATCTCTAATGTCAGCCTGATTCATACGAAAAAACTGATGACAGAAACCCTTTAATACATTGACTTTGTTGGGGAAAGTTTAGAGTTTATTTTATCTCACAATGCATTTATGTTTGTTGAAGAATGGATATATAAAAAAGCCAGAACTGCAATGGGGATCCTGGTTTCTTGTACTTATACGTTTCTAGCAAGATTTTAAGAAAAATACATATTTACAGTTGCAAATCAATAGTTGGCCTATATAAAACTCTTTCTGAGGTTTTTAGATGATATATTTGTGGTGTGGACCAGTATCGAAGTGCAATATGAGGAATTTGTGGACCACCTCAATACATGCAACACCATGAACCCTGAAGTTTACAAGTAAAAAAATAATAAAATAAATAGAATAAATAAAATAAAATAAATAGAACCCAGATAGGGTTTTTGGATGTCATGGTGAGGGTCAAGCAAAGGAAAATGCATGCAGAGTGGTACAGAAAATCAACAGCCACAAATTACCTTTTACACTTTTGGGAGTTTCCATCCCCTTATGTGAAAAAGGCAATTCCTTATGGGAAGTTCAGAAGATTAAGGAGGATAAACAGGCCGAGAAATTAAAAATTAGGCTCCTAGAGAAGTTAATAGATGTGGCCTAAAGTAGGGCAATGAATAAAAGTAGGGAAAAGTTAATATATGGCCAGAAATAAGACAAGAAAAAAAGATAACTCAGAAGGGGAGAGAGAGAAGTGTATACATTTACATATAGTCCTATGGCATCTTAGATACATAATGCAATATTGAGTAATTGGCACATTCTGTGGAACGATGAACTGCCAAAAGGGAATGTACGTAACTACCCGGTAATCAGCTTTAGAAAAAGTAGTACAATAAAAGAAGGCTGGTACAGAGCAGATTAAAGGAGACCAAGACCAACTGGTTTCAGAGGATGATCCCGAAAGGGAACTACAGGGTATTGGAATTTGCAGCATATGCCTTTAAGAGTAGGGCATAGACATAAAGAACTCTTGCAGAAAGAAGCAACATGGATGAAAACAGGGGTCATGGGTCCGCAGGGATTGAATGACAAGAACGACCTGAGTGTATTTCTATAATACTAATTGAAAGTGTCCATTGCAGTATTTTAATGTTTATGTTTTTATGTTGATATGGTAACCATGGTGATGACGCCAGGCGCAATGTAAAAGATGCACACCAGCATCATGATGAATGAGGCTAGACAAAGAGCAGACAGCACAAAACGGCTGTCCCATTTGTAATGATGCCCACATTCTTTTAACCCTTTCAGTACCGAGCCACTTTTCACCTTAAATCCCAGGCCGATTTTTGCAAATATGACATGTGTCACTTTATGTGGTAATAACTTGGAACGCTTTTACTTATCCAGGCCATTCTGAGATTGTTTTCTCGTCACATATTGTGCTTCACGATAGTAGAAAATTTGTGGCAAAATATTTCATTTTTATTTATAAAAAAAATACCAAATTTAGCAAAAATTTGGAAAAACTAGCAAATTTCAAAATTTCAATTTCTCTACTTTCAAAATACATAGTAATACCTCCAAAAATAGTTATTATTTTACATTCCCCATATGTATACTTTATGTTGGCATCATTTTATAAATTTCATTTTACTTTTTTGGGACGTTAGAGGGCTTAGAAGTTTAGAAGCCATTTTTCAAATTTTCAACAAAATTTCCAAAACCATTTTTTTAAGCACCAATTCAGATATAAAGTGATTTTGAGTGGCTTACGTAATGGAAACCACCCATAAATGACCCCATTTTAGAAACTACACCCCTCAAATTATAAAAAAAACTGCTGTTACAAACTTTGTTAACCCTTCAGGTGTTCCACAAGAATTAATGGAAAATGGAGGTGACATTTCAAAATTTCACTTTTTTGGTAGATTATTCATGTTAATAATTTTTTTCTTGCAACACAGCAAGGGTTAACAGCAAACTAAACCTCAATATACATTACTCTGATTCTGCAGTTTACAGAAATACCCCATATGTGGTGGTAAACGTCTCTATGGGTTTGTGGCAGTGGTCAGAAGGAAATGAGCGCCATACGGATTTTGGAGGCAGATTTTGCTAGAATGGTTTTTAGGCACCATTTTGTAATTGAGAGACCCTGACGTACCCCTACAGTGGAAACCCTCAAAAAGTGACCCCATTTTGGAAACTACATCCTTCAAAGAATATATTAAGGGGGGTACTGGCCACTTTGACCCCCTAACCATTTCTTCCAATAAAATGTTGCTTTAGCCCCAAATTTTTAATTTTCACAAGGGGTAACAGGAGAAAAGCCCCCCATAATTTGTTACCCATTTTCTCCTGAATACGGCAACACCCAATATGTGGTGGTAAACTGCTGTGGGGGCACATGGCAGGACTCAGAACAGAAGGAGCGCCATATGGATTTTACAACACAGATTTTGATGGATTGGTTTGCGGGAGCCATTGATTTTTATTTTTTTGAGTTATTGTCTTATGTGGGGGGCTCATTTTTTGCGGGACGAGATGACGGTTTGATTAGTACCATTTTGGGGTAAATACACCTTTTTGTTCGTGTGGTATTACACTTTTTATGAGGCAAGGTGAAAAAAAATGGCTGTTATGGCATAGTTTTTTTAAAAATTTTTTTACAGAATTTGCCTGGGGGGCCATCTCATGTAATATTTTTATAGAGCAGGTTGTTACGGACATGGTGATACCCAATATGTCTAACTTTTTATTTTTGGAAAGTTTTACACATTAGATTTATTTTTGAACAGAATAACATCTTTTTTGTGTTGCCATTTTCAGAGAGCCATATTTTTTTTATTTTTCGGGCGATTGTCTTAGGTAGGGTATCATTTTTGCAGGACAAGATGATGGTTTGATTGGTACCATTTTGGGTTAAATACGCCTTTTTGATCGCCTGCTATTACACTTTTTGTGAGGTAAGAGGGAAAAAAATAGTTGTTTTGGCATAGTTTTTTTTAAAATTTTTTGCAGCATTCACTTGGGGAGCCATCTCATGTAATATTGTTATAGAGCAGGTTTTTACGGACAGTGGTACCCAATATGTCTAACTTTTTTATTTTTGGAAAGTTTTACACATTAGATTTAGTTTTGAACAGAATAAAATCTTTTTTTTTTGAGTTACCATTTTCAGAGAGCCATATTTTTTTTTATTTTTCGGGCGATTATCTCAGGTAGGGTATCATTTTTGCGGGATAAGATGACGGTTTGATTGGTACCATTTTGGGATAAATACGCCTTTTTGATAGCTTGCTATTACACTTTTTGTAAGGGAAGGTGACCAAAAAATGTCTGTTTTGGCACATTTTTTTTTTTTTACTGCGTTCACCTGGCGGGGTGGATGACGTGATATTTTTATAAAGCCGGTCGACGCGGACGCGGCAATACCTAATATGTTTATCTTTCTTTTTTTACCTTTTTCTTTACAATTTTTTTTAGCTTTTTTTGGAAAATGGCGTTTTTTTTTTTTTTTATTGAAACGTTTATTATTATTTTTTTTTTTAGAAAACTTTATTTTTTAACTTTTTTTTTACTTTATTTAACTTTTGGGGGTCTGATCCCCTTTACAATGCAGTACAATACTTTTGTATTGTAATGCATTGGCTGTAAGTGTAATACTCAATGTAATACACTTACAGCCTGCTTCCTGTGCGATCCAGGGGGCTAGATCACACAAGTACGCAGGGATAGCAGCCACGATGCCTAAGGAAGGCATCGGGCTGCTATCCGAGCTATCGGGTCCCCGTCACAGCAGCGCGGGGACCCGATGGCCCCCCGCTCGCCATCCTGAACTCCTGCACACCACATGTGCCGCGGTCAGCGCTGACCGCGGCACATGAAGGGTTAATGCGCCGGCATCAGTGTTTTCACCGGTGCTGGCGCATTCAGCAGGGGTCTGGCACCTCGGCAAAGCTGGACCCCCGCCGCTGATCGGGCGGGCCCAGCTCCTGCGCCCGCCCGATCAGAGCGCCGTACATGTACCGTGCTGGGACTTGTGTCCCGGCTTTTTGCGCCGTACATGTACGGCGCTGGGAGTCTAAGGGTTAATCTCATTGAAGGAGGAGCGTGTTTTGACAAGTGGGGAGTGCCGCTACTGTTTTCTTCCCTTGGAATTATATATGGATGTTTTGGCTGAGCACCACCAAAAAGCACAGACCCAGAGCTACTGTACTCCAGTCATAAAGAGGTGAGAATCGGCAAGTGCCGCCTCTGATTCATTCTTTGGAATTTATGTATAAAGGAGCCCTTTCAATCTGCAGATTTGAAGCCAACTTGAAAGCATGTTGTGTATATAAGAGGGCAGTACACAAGATCCGAAACAGAAATGGCAAGGAACTGGAAATGTACTGCACTCATACTAGTTCATGATCCTTTAATAAGGGTATGCCCAGTGTATAGAATGTGGCTTCAGTTATTCTTGCAGGATAGTCTACACCTAGCATTATGAATAGGTTTGCCTATGCTTTTTATACAGCATGACCCTTTGCATTTAATAATGTGTGTGGTTTATTTAACACTTTGATTTTAGCTTATTTCTATGAAGTGTGTAAATAATTATGGAGTTGATTGTATATGCACAGAAAATACTGAGCTATGCATGGTCTTATATCTGCATCTTGAACTTAAAAATGTACTATATTAAATCAATAGCTGAAACAACTATAAGGAACATTGTAAGGAATGAGTAAAAGGAACTTTGTAATATATCTTAGAGAAACATATCATGTTTCCTGTCAGATATTTTACTCCCTCATCCCTCCTAACTAGAGATGAGCGAATCGAAGCTGATGAAGTGGAATTTGTTATGAATTTCATGGAAAATTCAATTCGCAAAGAAAGCGAATTTCATGGTTATTCGTAGTAACGAATCTGCCCCCCCCCCTAAAATGGCCGCAAGCACATGGCATGACATGGGGGAAGGATTTCTGGGACAAAGAAGTAAACACCCACAATGCGATCACATGCAGACATGTAGCCAATTAGCAGTCAGCCAGGTCCTGTGATGTCACATCCCTATAAATAGCTTTGCAGCGCTGGAATCCGCCATTTGCTATTGATTTTAGACCAGAGACAGACGTCAGGAGAGATAGGGCAAGTGATAGAAAAACGTTGCTAAAGAAAAGAAATGAGGAGATCAGGGATAGATAATCTGAATTGCAGGGATAGGAGAGGGATGACTTCTAGACAGAATCCATAGGGGATTATCAGGCAGTGAAATCGCTATTCTGGTATACTGAGCAGCAGTGAGTGGGCATTGGGGTTAGCCTGTTATACAGCACTGCACTCTGTTCTAAAGGCTGTTTTGAGGTACTTTATTCAAAGAAGCACCACTAGTGTCCCTTGTTGCAGTGCAGTAAGAGGGTCGGAGCCTTGTTTGGGGTACATTAAAAAAGAAAATAAAATAATAAAAAACAAACAAAAAAAAAAAAAAAATATATATATATATATATATATATATATATATATATATATTTATTTTGGGTTGTGTTTTGGGAAAAACATATATAATCCGTAATTGGCAGCTTGTAAATGTGAAAGAAATAGTTGTGGCGTTATTCGCCATACAAATAGACAAGCACCATAAAGTGTTAACTTCTTCAGTGTAGTTGAATTGCCAAAAAAACTGTGAATCCGTGCTTGTGGGGTTATTCGTTTTAAATAACTATTTGTGGCGTTATTCGCCATCCAAACAGAAAAGCGTGATATTGTGATAACTAGGGATGAGCGAACCGAACCGTAACGAATCAGATTCGTTACGAACTTTGCCAAAAGTTCGTAACGAATCTGGTTAAAAAAAACGGCAAAACGCAAAACTGTACTTTTTTCTCAGAATAGACCAGGATACAAGGGGTTATTACTCCTATAATCCCTTGTATCCTGGTTTTCTGTGAAAAAAAAAAAAAAGTGTGACGTCACCCCACAGCCCCTGAAGTGCCTAAGCTCGCCGACATCTTGTCAGTGCGTCGCCAGACATCAGAGAGAGAGGAGCTTAGCATTAGATAGAGAGAGAAAAGATATAGATAGATAGATAGATAGATAGATAGATAGATAGATAGATAGATAGATAGATAGCCAAACAA
>ONZH01024151.1:0-36147 GCA_900303285.1 Rhinella marina
GTTTTTGAGATTTACTGCGAAAGTAGCCTAATTCATCAATGTCATTGCAATTTAGGATAAGTCCCAAATTGGACTTAATACTCAGTTGTCTGTGGTGTTCAAATTATGTTTAAATTTCCCCCTTCATGGTAAGAGGGTGCGGCCACAGCACAAGAAATGCACGTCCAGTCGTTTCATTTGCTGATCATGCATATCTCTCCTGGTTACACCCAGAGAGCTAATTTTATTAGAAATACATGATGGTGTAATTACCACCCCCCTTTATAATCAATTTTAATATATCCAATCACAATCATACAAGTATACATTAACCCTTAGACTCCCAGCGCCGTACATGTATGGCACTGGGGCGATGCGGACACATAGCGCCCTCTCGCACGTGCGGCAGGCGTCATGGCCGGCAAGTTTCTGCTGTTTCTAACAGCAGAGACTTGAGGGTACTTACCGCCATCGGCGGCGTCTTCCTAGGCCTTTAGATGCCGTGATCACATGTGATCACGGCATCTAGTTGCGTCTTAAACCAGAAGCGTACGCTTCCGGGTGGTGTACAGACACCCCGTGTGGCCATTCGGGGTGTCTGTACACGATCTGAAAGCTGTAAACCTCGCTGATGAGGTTTACAGCTTTCAAAGTGCAATTCTTATTCTGGCCACTAGATGGCAGGCCAGTATAAGAAATGAGCAATTCTTGGATTTATCTCCATCTAGTAAATCCCTGATTGCTCATAAAGAAAAAAAACACAATATATTAGCTCATATTTGAGCTTTAAAATAATCACAAAAAATAAAAAATGTTAAGAAATATATAAAAAATATATAAAAGTTCAAATCACCCCCATTTCCGTATAATTAAAAAATAAATACCTAAATAACAATAAATATAGACATCATGGGTATCACCGTGACCAAAAATGCCCATACTTTTAAAATATTTTGAAAAAATTGTGGCGGAAAAAAGCGTCCAAATGGCGATTCGCTGTTTTTTGTCACTTTTTTTTTCATAAAAATTTTTAATAAAAAGTGATCAAAAAGTCATACACACCCCAGAATGGTATCAATAAAAACTTCAGATCGCCCCGCAAAAAATGAGCCCCCATACAGCTCCGTACACATAAATACCAAAAAGTTATAGGGGTCAAGATATGACAACAAAAAAAAAAAAAATGCAGGAAAAACTATACATATTAGGTATCGCCGGATTCGTACTGACCAGTAGAATGAAAGTAACTGGTCAGTTTTAATGAACATCGAACGCTGTAAATAAGAAACCCGTAGAACTGTAGCGGAATAGCGGTTTTTTGTTTTTGCAATTTCACCCGATTTGGAATTCTTTTCCCGCTTCCCACTACACCATATGCAATATTAAATGGTGGCGTTGGAAAGTACAACTTGTCCCGAAAAAACAAGCCCTCATACAGCTATGTGAACAGAAAAATAAAACAATTATGGCTGTTTGAAGGCAGGGAGTGCAAAATGAAAATGCATAACCGAAAAAACCTCCGGTACTGAAAGGGTTAAACAACAAATCAAAAGAATGATAATGGCATACACATTACTTCATCTATCTGGGAAATTCCATATGCATATTTTAACTTCTGCTAAGTTCCTCTTTTCCTATAGCCGTATAGTCTAAAGAGAGTTTACTAATTGACTATATTCAGTTCAAACCAGGGCCTATGGGTAATCCATTAACTGAGGTGTATCGATCAGGACAGACCCTATATCATCAATGCAGATCTTATATCTGTTCGTTCTCCGATGGGATGGAGAAGGAGACACAATTAAATAAGTGTCTTCCTCCTCTTGTACACAGTCTGCTTAGGTATCCAGAGGATTCCCCCAATGACTACATTCTGACTGGATTCCTCAGATCAGGGCTGATAAGCCATTCATCATCTATGGTAGACTCCACTGGACACTCAGCATTTTTCCCTGCATTTTCCTTTAAGTTATTCCAAATTATTCCCTGCACAGCACATGGGCACAATCAGAAACGAGGCAAATGTCCAATAATCGTCAAAGTTCAAAGTTGTCACGTCTGGGATGTTTTAGTTCTCATCTGAATCGTCAGGTTTGGTATTCGCAGGTTGCATTGATGTGTATATATATATTCCTCTTTTGTAGATTGTCCATGATTCACATTCAGTATACAGGTTATTATTATAGTCAGGTGATGATGATAATATCTTCTTTCTGACCTTACTGCCAATGTAATGAGAAACAACAAATTTAGTATCCTTTTACAAAGAGAGCATCAACCATCAACCTATCATTTTACTTAACTAAATCATTTAATTGGGTTCAGTAAACACAGCAAATCAGTCTAATCAATGGACAATTCTTTCTTAGAATTAGTGGCTCTATAAATCTCCCTTAACCTCTTAGCATGTTACACATTAGCAGCCACCCAAACCATACCATCCTCATCATGGCATGTTCATAGCATGATCTTTTTTCTCTTTCTCAATAAAATCTGCTCCGGTAATGGAACCTATAAAGGACCTCTTTTCTTTTTCTTTAAACTCAGGGATGGTTAGCTAAGGTGCAGACCACTGAGCGGCGAGGTGGCAGCCATCTATATGCATCCATTTCCCATATCACATACACATCATCATTTTTCGATTGCTTGAAACTTGCCAAGTGGGTTGCTACTCTTTCAGTATATTATAGACCAGACAGTTTTTTAAATCTGTTTAAACCTTTGTTAGTGAAGTTAGGACACAAATTACAACATAATGAACATAATGAGGCAAAGATGTAATACTCAGACTTTACTCAAAAACCCAATCCTGATTGAACAATATCCAAGTGAGTCCACACCACCTTTCCTCTCACTATGTGGATTATTTGCTAATTCTGTAATCTCTCATTATTTTGCAAACTTCATAAGCATTAAGTATATTATCAATGTAAATATGTTTGGCTTCACCAATGTTGGAATGGTGAACGCAGCGCTCAGTAGGGACCATCAAATCTGGGATCCAAACTTTTCCTTTATATGAACTAGGTACTAGTTTTTATGTCCAGATCTGAAAAGGAATCACACACATGTTTATGTTTTACAGTCAGAGCTGACCTATAAGGGCTCCTACCACTTTAGGAAAGACAAAAAGTGTCAGGTGCTCTACATCCAGTATTCCTCTACTTACTACCTCAGCCAGTATCTTCTTTTACTCTTGCTTTTACTACAGGCTAGGTGTTCCCTGAAAAATAGATCAACATAGACAAGGACATATTCATGCTGCCCCACCTTTGGAAACTTAATGCAGTCCATCTGCAATCTCTGAAATAGGCAAGATGGCCTAGGTATATGCCTTTCTGGAACTCTCAAAGTTCTTCCAACATTATTACAGGCACACATCACGTAACCTTGGACAAACCTGGTGGCAGCGCTGCTGGACCCCTGGAATTCCCACCATCTCTCCTCCTGACACAAACATCAACCCATGTGCTGAATTCATCATCAACAGGCAGAGTGCACTTGAGAAGGCACCATTTTACCTACCCTCCAGAGCTTGTCATCACTCCTTGCTCTTACTTTAGAGGTCTTCTGGGCCTGGGTTGGCCAAGTCACGTAAACCTTAGGTTGGCTTTAGGTAATGGCTGGAGGTCTGCAGTTATAGCAGTTTAATCTCCCAACTTGTTGTCTTTTTCCTTTTTTTCTTCTGGACAGCATCAAGGCATAAAACAACTCTCACACACTCAGCACTCTTCATGGGTTTCCAGTGGATCCAACAAAACTCTGCTCCCCCAGATCAGACCATAATCATGGAAGATACCAAAGGCATATATGAATGTTAGTTATCTGACCACAACCATCTTACCATCCTCAGTGAGTGCCTTCAGCTCTACCTCCTGTACTCACATTACAGAAGGGAGTGGTATTTAGGTAACAACATCAGTTTAGGCACTGACAGCATATCCTGTCTTCTGTGTGATCTATCTATACCATCTGTGAGAGAAAACTCAATACTTGACAAAATTATCAATCAGATCGGAATGTACTTGCTCTGTAGTTTATATGACATCTAAACCTTTATGTAGTCTGTTAACTCAACCTCTTATCAAAATGCTGAAAATCTTCTGTAGACTGAAGATGCTCAAAGTGCTGTATCTCCTCCAGATCTCTGTGTTCATGGCCCATGTGACTGGCATAAAACAATTCTCTTAATACTTTTCAAATGCTGTTACTTTTTTCAAACAAATCAAATGCTCCCATTATGTTCAGAAAATAAAACAAAATAATCAGAAAATAAAAACCGATCGGAAAACCTTATCTATTATCTAGTTTTCACTGACAGATGAAATACTTGGTGACACAGTTACCTCAGACATTTCATTTGATTTAACCACATATTATTATACTATTTGATGATTTTGTTTGCAGACCTCTTACAAACACACCAAAATACCACATTATTAACATTTTTAAAACAAACCAATCTTATTGTCTTATTTTTTTCCACTTGCACGCTTATGTGACTTGTTAAAGTTAAATGAACCAATTTCATTTTCTTTCTTTTTTTTCCCAACTCTAATGACATATCACGCTATCCATGTTTAGGGAGAAACATAAGAGGCTGTCTCTGCATAATATAATTCTACGTCCCTGTCACCACACCCTCTGTTGTCTGGCAAAATGTAACTTCCCCTTTTTGATCAGTTCTAGCTAGATATAACATATAACGATTACAAGAACGAACAAAGACAGACATGGGCCCATCACACACTTCACGCACAAACAAATACAGTATGCATTGGAGCTCCAATAAAAATTCAGAAAAACATATATGCATGACTCCATGAAAAGTTTTCAGCACAGAATCAATGAAAATGATATTTTGTGCAGATCTGCCAAATACATTAGGATTTCTTGGTCTTTTCTTCACTCCTAAAAAACACATGAGGCACAATCCCCACCAAATTAAACATTTGGGGAAAACAACAGGCTTCCTTGACGTCCATTAATTCGGGCTATACAATAGAACTCACAGAATCTTTAGTTTGAAAACAAACAAAATGAACAATAAAATGCACATAATATCAAATGTAAGAATGAGCTCATCTTTTACCATGTGGATTTTCTTTTGACTCCATTCTAATTAATTTTCTGGATATTATTATCGTTACCTTTAACTGTGAGATTTTTAACTTTAAGTTCTTTTAGAAAATCTTTTCAAAAGAAACAGACATCATCCATACTTCCTCTTTTTTCACATGTCTACTCATAACCGCCTGGGAATAAGTCTGGGAAAGAAGCCAAGCATACTCAAGCAAATCAAAAGTCTTGAAACTTTAAACTACACTTAATCATTTTTTTCCTTTTAAAGACAAGTTTTTTTTTACTAATCACTGAATGCACTGATAAATCACTAATGGCAGCAGTATACACTGACACATCTTCTTTCAAATACTACCACTAGCAGTATACACTACCACATCTGCCAAACAATATCTGAAATGGGAACTATTGCAATTCTATGTTATCAAATAATCAGAAATGGTACATTTATGACTATCGGGGACCCCACAAGAGTGCTTCTCTCACTGTGGAACTTTCCAGATTTAAACAATCATCTTTTGACATGCCTGCTCTTTTGAATATTCTGCTTATATCTCTCACTGCCCCTCCTCCTCTTCTGCCTCTCATATCTCATATCCACTGCAGTCACCTCCCTCCTCGAGGGGCGCCCCTTTTTCAGAGCCTTTGACTGCCTGATCCCCATTGGAGAAGAGTGGATCCGTCCCTTCTCCCACCGGACACACACCTTTTGTGTCCCACTGGTTGCCTGCAAACGCAGCTCGCCAACCAGTCCCACCAGTTGCCTGCAAACGCAGCTCGCCAACTGGTCCCTCTACCTGTTTGCAAAACGCTGGCCCAGGTCGAGTAACTCTTAAACTTTTAAACTCTTGGGACCTATGCACCTCACAGAGAGGTGGGCTCTTTAAATACTAACTAAATGCAAGCATTGAAATCTTTCTTGATTTTCTGTAACTTCCTCTTTTTTCCAGTTCCTTAATTTCTATCATGGCATATTATAAAACATAGGCAATCTCTATAACTCTATCATACAAAGTCCTGCACTCATTTTTCATTTATCACACCTAGGTTTCAGACACATTCCTTTCACCCTACCACAGACAAGGAGGTGTTCTTTTAAAATCCCAAAGATTCCGATAAGGACAATACTTGAACAGTGTCATAACAAGCGGGAAGGCACATAGTAAGAAAACTATCTCCTTACCTGTGTATTTGAAGGTGTAGTTCCCAGTTGCCATAATGACCAAAGCTCTTCCACGATCGTCCCCTTGGATATCTGATGGATTCTTCCCGAGTTCGGCACCACATGTCATTGCAATTTAGGATAAGTCCCAAATTGGACTTAATACTCAGTTGTCTGTGGTGTTCAAATTATGTTAAATTTCCCCCTTCATGGTAAGAGGGTGCGGCCACAGCTCAAGAAATGCACGTCCAGTCGTTTCATTGCTGATCATGCATATTTCTCCTCCACCATTTCCTGGTTGATAAATTCACCACAAAATACATCAATGGAGTCTAAAAACAAAACTAACTTTAAAAATTCCCTTAATAATAAATTTGCCCCATAGTTTTGTCACCGACCAACGGTGGCGTGCCTAAGGTGTTTGGTACCAGGGGAGGGTTCTTTCTCTGGCAGTCCCTCCCCTATACTTTAAAACACTTTCCCCCCTCACAGTGGTTTTGCCCACATTTTACCCCCTCATAGTAGTAATGCTCTCAATGCATCCCTTAACAGTAGTTATATCCACACTGTGCTTCGCTCCCAGTAGTTATGCCCACATCATGTCCCCTCACAGTAGTTATGCCCACACTGTGCCCTCTCACAGTAGTTATGCCCAGATTGTGCCCCCTCATGGTAGTGATGTCCACATTGTGCCCCCTCACGCTAGTTATGCCCACACTGTACCCCATCACGGTAGTTGTGCCCATATTGTGCCCCCCTTACAGTAGTTATTCCTTCATTGTGCTCCCTTAACAGTAGTTATGCCCACATTATGCTGCCCCCTCACAGTAGATATGCCCTCTCTGTGCCCCCATAACAGTTATGCCCCCCCACAGTAGTAATGCCCTCTGTGTCCCCCCCACAGTAGTAAGGCCTGCTCTGCCCCCACAATAATAATGCCCTCCCTGTGCCCCCCCACAATAGTAATGCCCATTCTGTGTCCCCTTCACAGTAGTAATGCCTGTTGTGCCTCCCACAATAATAATGCCCTCTCTGTCCCCCCACAATAGTAATTCCCTCTCTGCACCCCCCTACAATAGCAATGCCCTCTCTGTTTCCCACTATAATAGTAATGTCCTGTCAGAATCCGGGTGCACTGCGGCCATCTAGCAGAAGTTGGGCGGGTGCAGGCATTCCCGTGTCCTGAAAAAGTGGCTTTCGTGGTGTCCCTCCTCCAGGGTCCCCCTCAGGATTGATCATTGGCCCTCCCCTCAGATGCTACTGAGTGGAGTTCCCTGGATAGATTTTTGCTGGCCTTGGGCCAAGTTTATGATGATCCTGACCGTGCTGCATTGGCAGAAACTCATTTGTTATCTACAGTATTCAGCAGGGTCGCCGCTCTGCTGAAGACTACTGTTCTGAGTTCCGCCAGTGGTGCTCGGCGACCGGATGGCCTGATCAACCCTTGAAAACCCTTTTCAGACAAGGGCTGTCAGACGCTGTTAAGGACGCTATAATCAGCCATCCTATCCCTGAATCCCTGAGTGACTTTATGGCTTTGGCTGTGACTATTGACAGAAGACTTAGAGAGAGACACAAGGAAAAGCAAGGGGGATCGACGGTACAGTTTAGGCCAGGCGTTTCTGTCAAACCTCCTTCTACTTTCTCTAAGAATATGCCTTCCCAATTTCAATCACTATCTCCCTCTCAGTCTTCTGGAGAAGAACCTATGTTGTTAGGCTCTACATCTGCTGCTGCTAGAAGGAGACATCGATTGGAGAATGCCTTATGTCTATACTGTGGAAAACCTGGCCATTTCTTGAGGGATTGCCCATCCAAGCCGAAGTCACCACAGGGAAACGCCAGCGCCTGAGTGATCTCCAGGAGGGTCACTCAGGCATACAGGTACCTAATTCCTAATTCTGTTAATAAGTTTTTGTTACCTGTAACCTTGGTTTCTGATTCTAAAAATTTTTCTTGTCAGGCCATGGTGGATTCAGGGTCTGCAGTGAGTTTCATCCATGTGGTTGTTGCTCAGGCCTTGGGTTTGGAGTTAATTCCTTTGTGTTCCCCCTTTTCAGTTTCTGGTGCAGATTTTGCTCCCTTGAATGAGGGGAGAATAAAATTTCGCACTGCTGAGGTTATGATGAACGTTGGGTGTTTACATACAGAAAAAATGTCATTTTTTGTGATGGAAAAACTAACAGCAGATCTTATTCTCGGTTTGCCTTGGCTCCGCCTCCATAACCCTGTATTTGATTGGAAAACCACTGACCTGGTGAAATGGGGGAATTCATGTGGTTCACATCTTAAAACTCTTCCTTCCATGATGTGTACTGTGAATAATGATTTGGATATTCCTGAGTTTATTTTTGATTTCAAAGACGTCTTTGATGAGGCCGCTGCGGAAACTCTACCTCCGCACCGGCCTTACGATTGTGCCATAGACCTCGTTCCGTGGGCCAAGCTTCCTAAGGGTCGCATTTTTAATTTGTCAGCTCCTGAGCGAGAGTCTATGCGTCAGTATATTCAGGATAGCCTGAAAAAAGGGCACACATGGCCTTCTGTCTCCCCTATTGGTGCAGGGTTTTTCTTCGCTGAGAAAAAAGATGGAGGTCTCCATCCATGTATTGACTACAGGGAGCTCAATAAGATCACGATTAAGGACCAGCATCCTCTGCCTCTGATCCCGGATTTATTCAATCAGGTTGTGGGGGCCCGGTGGTTCTCTAAAATTGACCTCCGTGGAGCTTACAATCTAATCTGCATCAGGGAAGGCGACGAGTGGAAGACAGCTTTTAATACTCCAGAGGGGCACTTTGAATACCTAATCATGCCATTTGGTCTCAGCAATGCCCCGGCTGTCTTCCAGCGTTTTGTTAACGATATCTTCAGAAGTCTTTTGGGCCGTTTTTTGGTTATATATCTGGACGACATCCTCATATTCTCCCCAGATGTGGAGTCCCATCGGGAGCATGTGAGGGAGGTCCTCTCCAGATTGCGACTTAATCGGCTGTGTGCTAAATTGTCTAAGTGTCAGTTTGGAGTCCAGGAGGTGGGATTTCTGGGATACATACTTACCCCTGGTTCTATAAGTATGGATCCACAAAATGTTTCTGCTGTGGTTGAGTGGGTTAGACCTACTACCTTGAAAGACGTCTGGATTTTGCTAACTATTATAGAAAATTTATCAAAAACTTTTCTGTGGTTGCTAAACCCCTTACTGATTTAACTAAAAAGGGGGCTGATCCTACCTCTTGGACACATGAAACCGAACTAGCCTTCTCTAACTTAAAGGGAATCTATCACAAAAACCTGTTCTATATTTTATTTACGCTAAAAAAATCTATTACATATTTGTAAGAAATAATAAATAAATAAATAAATAAAAATTCCAATGTGTGAAATATTATAAATAAATATTAGATTTTACCATATTTACCATCTTTGGTCACCAGGGGGAGCTCTGCTGGCCAAATGAGGCTTTGAGCAACCTGTAAGTAGGCATGCTGCAAAAAAGTGGGTGGTACCAATGACATTACCAATTCACACTTTCAGCGGTGACATCACTGCTTCAGCAAGACAAGATGAGACACTTCGTTACAAAAACACAGATCTCTGCTCCTCAGGCTCCTCCCCCACTGGGCACATGGCCGATTATATCACTAAGGTCCTACAGCCCCAAGAACCTCCATCTACTCTGTTTCTGAGTCCTGGGCCGCTCACCCCAGCAGTACACTGCTGGGGTGAGCTGCCATAGAATTTAGAACAGGCAGCCTAATGAAGACAAGGACGCTGCTGCAGGAGTGAGGAGCAGGAACAGTGGGCTTCCCCCAGCAGCAAGGAGGGAGGACCTGGCTGTGTGTTACTGGTGTCATCACAGGGGCGGGCTCACGTCTTCCATTCATTCTCTATAGGGTCGGCAGCGACTGAGGAAACCTATGTATATGCCTGCCGTAAGTGAGGTGCCATTGTGTTGTAAACCCAGACTGTCACACTTTACTTCCAACATGGCAGCCTCCATGTAAGGCAAGAAAACTGAATTAAAAAAAAAACATTTACACAATTTGAAAAATACATTATGTTAAAACCTGCTTTTGTTATGTTGTAAAACATATCAAAAAATTTTTCTTCGCGATAGTGTCCCTTTAAAAAGGTGTTTTATCACTGCTCCAGTCTTGGTTCATCCTGACCCTGAACAGCCTTTTGTTATGGAGGTTGACGCCTCTGAGACAGGAGTGGGGGCTGTCCTGTCTCAGAGAGTTGAACCCCCGTCAAGCGCGATGGGCTTTGTTTTTTACCAGGTTTAATTTTGTGTTAACTGTGTAAGCTTTGGTGCCAGTAATGTCCCGGATGAGGAACCAGAAAATATCCTCTCTCCCGGGGTAGTTGTTGCCACTTTGACTTCAGATCTTGTGTCTTCTATTGCAGACTCACAGAGTTCTGCTCCTACTACTGTACCCCCAGGTAAACTCTTTGTCCCAGGTCATCTTCGGCTGAAGGTGTTAGAAGAGGTCCATTCCTCAGTTTTGTCGGGTCATCCGGGCATCGCAGGCACTGGATACTTGTTGTCCCATATCTATTGGTGGCCATCCTGGCAACATGATGTTAAGGCGTTTGTTAAGGCTTGTGAGACCTGTGCTAGGGCAAAGGTTCCTCGACAACTCCCAGAAGGGCTATTACATCCGCTCCCTTTGCCCAACAGGCCCTGGTCTCACATTTCCATGGATTTTATTACTGATCTTCCTCTCTCCAAAGGTAGGTCAGTAATCTGGGTTGTGGTGGATCGTTTTTCTAAAATGTGCCTTCGTTGAAAAAATTGCCTACAGCTAGAGTCCTTGCAGGGTTGTTTATCCGCCATATTTTAAGCCTTCATGGAATTCCGTCTAACATAGTGTCTGACAGGGGGGTTCAGTTCGTGTCGAGGTTCTGAAAAGAGTTTTGCAGTAGGTTGGGTATCTTGCTGTCCTTCTCCTCCGCCTTTCACCCCGAGACGAATGGGTAGACTGAAAGACTTAATCAGTCACTTGAGCAATATCTTAGGTGTTTCGTTTCTGAATGTCAGGAAAAGTGGAGTAAGTACCTGCCCATGGCCGAGTTCGCTCTAAATAATCATGAAAGTTCCTTGACACAACTGTCCCCATTTTACTGCAACTATGGTTTTCACCCCAGATATTCCGCCGTAACTGGTAACGAATCTAGATTCTCCTCGGTTAAGGACGTCGCTAATCGACTGTGCACAGTCTGGGCAAAGAGTCTTGAGACTCTAAAAAATGCCCAACTCAAGCAGATCAAATATGCGAATAAGAAACGTCGTCCCGGTCCTGAATACGTAGTTGGTGACAAAGTGTGGCTCTCAACTAAAAATCTCTGTCTTCGAGTACCATCAGCAAAGTTTGCTCCACGCTTTATTGGTCCCTACATCATCACAGAAATCATAAATCCTGTATCGTTCAGATTGCGACTTCCTGGTTCTCTTCGCCTACTTCCGGTTTTTCATAAGTCTTTGTTGAAAAAATATATTTCTGCTGTGGTCGCTCGTTCTCCACTTCTACCCATGGTTGTTCAGGGAGAGTTGGAGTTCGAAATTGAACGAATTATTGACTCTCGCAAAGTACAGAATTCTCTCCAGTACCTTGTACATTGGAAAGGGTATGGTCCAGAGGAGCGTGTCTGGGTGGCTGCCAGAGATCTTCACGCTCCCAGACTCGTTAGAAAATTCCACCAATCTTACCCTTCCAAGCCTGGAGGTCCAGTTGAGGGTCCGGAGGCCCCTCCTCAGGGGGGGGTTCTGTCAGGATTTGGGGGCGCTCCAGCGGATGTTGGGCGGGTGTGGGCGTTCCTGTGTCCTGACGCTATGCGGCGCTCGTCCCGAGTGCAAGCCAGAAAATCCTCTTGTAACACTTAGGTCCCTGTAGGGTTAAAGGTTTGGCTAGTTTTGCTAGTTTTACTGGCAGGCGTCCCTGCCAGTAATTTTGGTCCATTCAAGGGTGTGGCTGGGATCCCTGTTCCTATCACGCCTTGGGGCTGGGACTCTAGCCACTACTTAGTTTCACACTCGCCGTCCATCTGTGCCTGCTATAGAGCCTTGTGCCTAAGCTAGCTACTCTGTGTTTATCCGGTATTCCAGTGACTCTGTACCTTTTTCCCTGGTTTCTGTTACTGTTACCTACCTTTTGTGTTATCCTCTGTTTATTCCTTGCTTGGTTCCTTTACCTTTTACCCCTTCAGTTCCTGACCTGTTTAGGGTTGTTCGTGCTGGTGTTTTGTTTTGGTTGTTTGTCTCGTGTTCCACTTTCTTCAGTGTAGTTGCAGTCTTCGGTTGGGGCCGGCCTGTTAAGGAGCCGGGTTCCCCCAAAAGGCAGGGACAGTGGTTTGGGATGAGTGTCAGGGCCTCACTTTGTCTGTGTCATTTGTGTCCCCCTGACCTACTCCACACATGTCCTTTCTGTGCCCCCTTTACAGTAGTAATGCCTGCTCTGCCCCCCCACAATAATAATGCCCTCTCTGTCACTTCACATTAGTAATGCCCTCTCTCCCCCCCACAATAGTAATGCCCTTTCTATCCCCTCTTCAAGTATTACTGCCCTCTCTGTGCCCCCTGCACAGTAGTAATAGTAACTACTCATCTTGTCCCGTTCCTGATGATCAGATCCAGCACTACCTTGCAGGCACAGATCGTGCTGCAGCACTGTGTGGGAGAAGCACAGGCAGATTCCTGGCCTTTAGGCTCCTCCTACACAGGCTGACACAGGTGTGATCTATGTCAGCAGGAGGGAAGAAGTGCAGGGAGTTGAGTGGTCAGTGAGTGAAAGGACCTCCAGCTACCCGGTGCTCTAGCAATGAGCACATCTGTTTGTATTGATGGAAGTGTTCATGGCATCTGGCACCCCCCTGACAGCTGGCACCTGGGCGGGCAACAAAACAACCGCTTCTCCTAATCTGTTGGAAGAGAAAAAAACCTGCCTCATATATTTTGTCACAGGTACTCAATAAGTTCCTCTGGGTGGTGTGTGAATAACTATCTGTCCCACCTTAGGGATGGTCTCACAACCTCAATGCCCTGGAAACGTAAAGTGTGACTCTCTGTCGCATGCTTCTAGGCCATGTGCCATGGCGATTTGGACAGACTTTTATTACAAAAAGAGACCCAATGGACTTTTCGTTTAATCACTGTACGTCTGAACGGTTTGAATGAACACATCTCATACGCGTGTTTTTTATAACATGTGATAGTACGCAGCTAGTGTAAGAATGTGCGCATATCCTATGCAATATATGGGGTCCGGGCACACTTACATCATTCTAATATGGACTGTCCATTTCTTAGCAACTACATTTAGTTCCTTCAAAGGTTATTTTCGGTCTCTTTTATCCACGACACTAGGCATTTATTGGATTGTGTATAAATGCCCTGGTTACATTAGATGGGATATGGTGTGTACCTATATCAAGTATACATATAACTTATGATATATTGTTATTACGTGTGCACACCTCCCCTCTGTAACAACTACAATGCCACTATGATGTCCTGATTCGTAGCTTAGCCATATGATGATGCGGTATTGTTGCTGTCGGCATTGTGCCCTTTATCACATTATACACATATTGTATGGCCGACCTTTCCTCTTACCTAACTTTTGATCTTTGATTTTTGACATTCACTAATTATGACACTTTTATACCGCCGATTAGTCCCCTGTGTTTATATGTCAGTCAGTGCAACTGACCTAGGCAGCTTACCAGCGGTTGTTGATGGCTCCGTTCTCATCCCTGGGGTGTCTGTCATTCAGCGCTCTGGTGTGTGGGATGGAGGGGAGCTGATTGGCTGGTGCTGTTTTCTTGGGGGTGGAGACACACCTATTTTACCCAGGAGATTCAGCGGCCGCGCTACGGCCGCACCAGTGCCGGAGACGCCGTCACAGTCAGAGGTGGCGTGCGCTCACTGCTTTGTTTGTTTGTGGCTATTAGGCAGCAGTAGTACTTGTAGCTCCTGATGAGGATAGCGCTTCTATCCAGAAACGCGTTGAGCCTAGTATTTCAAGCCAGTTGCCTCCTTTGTTTTCGCCACTTAGTTAGCAACACTGATTAGGTTCGTCAGGGGTATAGGGATATGAGATAGCTAACCATTGCTAGTCAGGCTAGATGGTGGGCTAGATCCCTTTTACTAGACCCAATTTTCCTGGTATAGTGGTGGGACAGATACTTATTCACACACCACCCAGAGGAACTTATTGAGTACCTGTGACAAAATATATGAGGCAGGTGTCTGCCTTGTTATACTCCTTCACTCAATAATACCATTGAGCGCCTATTTGTCAGTAGCGCTTGGTACTTTTGGGCGTGTTCATTCACCTGTTTTAATTATTAAATCAAATAAAAGTTTGTTATTTTTTTTAGCACCCATTTTTCACTGTGAGACAATAACTACAGGGGCTCTAATGTGAAATAAAAAAAAAGGAATGCTCAAGTTTACCATCAGATGTTTTGCAGAAATTTGTTTGCCAACCAGCCCGGGAGGAGTGGGGTGGTGGATCGGAAATGGCTCTGGCTGTAACAGTCAATCCCAGTGACAATCCTCATTGCTCCCTAGGGCCAGGATAGTGAAAGGAGGGCACACCCTATCTTTTCTCTGAGCTGGTGCTCCTGATGGTAGTTGGGGCACCCTTGATGTTGTAGGTTTGGTGCGGGTGCAAGATAAGAGGTGTAGGATGTAGTGGTCAGCATATGGTGCAGGAGTCGGTAATAAAGCCAGAGGTATAAAACAAACTTCTCTGTTTACTAAAGTACAAAATAGAAGTTGTAGTACCACAAAACACAGTTCCAATAATTCATGGTGCAAATCTCCCTAGATATCATTGTATGGATTTGAGCAGGGAAGGGAATGTAGTACTTTTTCCTCTCTATCTTCCTAAAGTCTCCTTCTGCAGAATCTATGGCTGTCAATATTACTTTTGCAATCATGGCTGTACTTTTGCAATGATGGTTTACAGAACTTAAAGGGGTTATCCGAGACTATATAACCTCCCCCCCATGTGCTGGGCCCCTCATGGTGATTATACTTACCTCAGTCCCCCCTCCCTGCGCTGCTCCTTGTCCCCGTACTGCTGCTTCTCCCCATGCAGGGATGAAAACATCCGGTGTAGGGGGGGGGGCAGAAACCGTGGACGAGCCTCCCTAGCATCACCAGCAATACTAGGGTGGTTCGTCCCTGCCTGCCATTGGCTGCTCCCCTCATCACCGGATGTTTTCATCCCTGAACAGGGAGAAGCAGCAGCGGCACAATAGACAGGGGAAAATGAAAGTTGCAATTTCTCCACAGATATGGTATTTCATTGCTCAATATGCTGTGCCCAGGTTGCTCCATCAGAGACTTACACTCCTTATATTGTTAGGCAGGTTCTACTGGCTACAGAAATGCCATAAACGTGGACATACACTGCTGTTTCGGAAGGGAAAACCCACCTTTTAGCTTTTGGAGTGCAGATTTTGATGGATTGGTTCACAGATGTCACATGGTTTGTAAAGAGACTCTGAGAATCCAGTACAAGGAAACACCACATTATGAAAACTACACCTCTTTGGATTTCCATCTAAGGGCACAATAGGAAGTAGTATTCGTGTTTGGGGTTGTACTGGAATTTCAATAAAAAATGTAGGGGTACATGATAAATTATGCACAGTGGTGGGAATGGATAAAAAGCACCAATTCCACCACTGTTGTTCAAATTTCATTTTTTATCAGTGCCGTATATATGACAAGTTGGTACGATTATCACTATAACAAATATATATATTTTTTAATGGATAACTACAGTTATACAATAAAAATATTTTTGAATAATCTTTTACATTGCCATTCTATGAGAACCATTACTTTTCCATTTTCAGTTGCCATTTTCACTGATGCTGTTTTGAGGTAGATACTGTATGACTTTTGACCAGTTTCTATTTAGGTTTTTGGGAGGCAAGACAAAGAAAAGAACTGACATTTGTTTGGACTTTGTGTTTTACACCATGCAGCAAAAATGATACATTAAAAGGGGTTTTGTCACTTCAGCAAATGGCATTTGTCATGTAGACAGAGTTAATACAAGGCACTTACTAATGTATTGTGATTATTCCTATTGCTTCCTTTGCTGGCTGGATTTTTTTTCCCATCACATTATACATTGCTTGTTTCCATGGTTACTGCCACCCTGAAATCCTGCAGTGGTGGTCATGCTCACACACTGTAGAAAAAAAAGCATTGGCCTCTCTGGTGGCCGGGACTGTAGGAGCACGTATAGGCACTCTGTGCTGCAGTAGTCACCGTAAGCCCTGGACATGAACAGTGTATAATGCAATGGAAAAATGAATCAAGCCAGCATAGGAAGCAACATGGAGAATCACAATACATTAGTAAGTGCCTTGTATTAACTTCTCCTACATGATAAATGCCACTTGCTGAAAGGAGACAACCCCTTTAACTTGATCCCGCTAGTCAGTTCAGTTAGAATGATACAGATTTTCTATAGTTTTCTATAGCATGGCAAGATACCATTTCAATGGTGGATGGGGAGATGTCCAATTTTTATCAGAAGCTTAGCAGAGAGAAAAAAATGACAGATTAGATGCCCGTGTTTAACTGTCCTATCCTTGTCTACAAAACAGTCTGCATCTTTTGCTGACCCATTGAGATGAATGGGTCTGCATTCTTTCCTCAAAAAACATTGATCAGATGCAGACCAAACCTGCAGCCATGTGCAAGAGCCCTTAATATGCTGTTGGATTCCCAGCAGATGTGATTTGTTGGCATTGATTTTGTAGTAACACACCTAAAATCAGGGATAATGGACATTACAGCTCTAAAGCCTCATTCACATGTCCGTGTCCGTGTCCGTGCTCAAATCCGTGAGCAGGTGGTCAGTGAGGCATCCGGGAAGCTGACCGTGAAGGATCCGTGTTGGGTCTGTGTTTTGCTGTCTGTGTTGCATCCGTGTTTCACTGACCCTGAACAGCTGAAAAATAATTTTCAAAGCATCTCTTCTTAATGATCAGTGAAACCCGGATGCAACACGGATGGCATTCTTGTTGCATCCGTGGTTTTCACGGACCCATAGGCTATAATGGACGTAATGGATCTGTGAACACGGACACAATAGAGCATGCATCCGTGCTAAAAACACTGACCCACGGACCGTGCTAAAACACTGATGTCTGATTACACACATTAAAATGAATGGGCATGTGTGCTATCCGTGGAGAACACGTTCAGCACATGTCCGTGAACCACTGACGTGTGAATGATTCTTTAGACTGATTAGCTGCGGATTTTATGCAGCAGAAAATCGGCAGCATTTATGCTTCTAATCTGTAGCAGAAAAATGCACCAAAGGATGAATGCACGCAATACATATTTTGTTGAAGAATTGCTGCAGTTTAGACGCAGTTTCATTCTTTGCATTAGAAAGGGTGAAATCCACAATGAAATCCACTGTATAAATTGAAATGCTGCAGATTTCAAATCCACAATTCTGCAGCTTTTCTGCTGCGTTTTTCAGCTTTTCAGAAGTTCAGCTTCACATTTTGATACAGTAATTTCTGTGAATAAATGAAGTGATACGTGATAGAGGAGAGACGAAGTAAGTCTTGCAATATTTGCTGAGACTTCGGAAAGGCACCCGCGGAGGCCACACATTTTACAGTAAGACGGACCGAGATTCTAACGTAGTTTTTAAAAGAATTGGGTTCGGATACAGCGATCTGAACTCGATTCTCTGAACTCTAGTCATAACCATGGAAACGAGCAGTGTATAATATGATGGAAAAATGAATCCAGCTAGCATAGGAAGCAATATGGACAATCACAATACATTAGTAAGTGCCTTGTATTAACTTTCTCTACATAATAAATGCTACTTGCTGTAGCGACACAACCCCTTTAAAGCCACCTGCACATGATTGCTGGTGAACGCACATAAGATCTCCATGATCTCAATTTCCATGCGGATTCATGTGCATTTCTGCAGCATATTCGCACCAAAATCCACAATTTCTAATTGAAGATTTTGGAGCAGATTAGATGCTGTTTTGCCACAGATCTCGCTCTTCCATTGAAAAGGGTGATATCCACAGCTAAAACCGCAAACATAATTGACATGCAGCTGACTTAGAAATCTGCAATGCAGGTCAATTTCCACATGGAAACAACCCGCAAAGTGTACATGAGATGTGCGTAGTTTCATACACTTTGCTAATACTATGCTGCGTTTTTTAAGCATGGGAATCCACATGGAAAAACCGCACAGTATTACGCAACGTGTGCAGGTGTCTTAAGAAGGAAAGATGATTTTATAGCGTTAATACCACAGCATCTGCTGTTTGAAGAGACTCCTACAAGCTGTCTTCTCTTCATTATTTATCCGCTCGTGTCGCAACTGCAGCAGTGAGCAGGTGTAATTACAGCTCCACTGTTCCCACTCACTTCAATCGCACAGCACCATTCTATTCACTTGAATAGGGAGGAGCTGTCCCACTGAAGTGAATGGGATGGCGTAGTTGTAATTACACCTGCTCACCACTGCAGTTGCAACGGCAAGCAGGTAAACAGTAAGGGCTCTATTACAGGAGCGGATTCAGTCCAAAAAATCCGCAGCGTGTAGGAGAGCCAAGCCCCGTGATTAACATGATTAATAATGCTCCGTGCCTCTCTGTGATCTTTTTACTAGAAAATCACAGTGAGATAAAGTTGTCACTGTGATTTTGTAGTAAAAAGATCACAGAGAGGCATGGAGTATTATCAATCATGTTAATGCTCCGTGCCTCTGCTGTCCAGAACAGGGCTTGGCTCTCCTACACGCTGCGGATTTCTCAGACTGAATCCGCTCATGTAAAAGAGCCCTAAATAGAAAGCAACACTCGTACGAGCGATGTGGTCTTTTTAAACAGCTGATTGGCGGGAATTGGACCCCGACGATCTTTGTTGGGAAGCACCACATTTAGATTGAGTTAAACTTCTTGCAAAGTAAATAAAAATCTGATAAAAAAAAAAAAACATCCTGCTCGATGTAATAAATGAATATCCAGATGTGCATGGCTACCTTTGCAAAAGAAAAATCACAGAACATAATGCACTGACACAATAAAGGCAAACATTATATCATAATATAGGTTGCCAGGTTGCCTATGGCATAGGTAAGTTTAGAGTAGGTCCTGCCTGACTGAGACCACCTTGGTGCTGGTAGGCAGGCACAGATGTGTTTTGATCAAAATAAATTGGTTCAGAATCTCAGATTTTATCATATCAGAATGAGGGATCGGCAACCTTCGGCACTCCAGCTGTTGTTAGTTCAAGGATGTTCAATGAATTTCTATGACTTGTTCTTGGAAGAGCAGAACAAGTTTGCATGCTGGGAGTTGTAGTTTCACAACAGCTGGAGTGCCGGAGGTTGCCTACCCCTGGACTAAGCCCTCATTCTGATATGATAAAATCTGAGATTCTTACCCAACCCTTATTTTGATCAAAACATATCTATGCCTGCCTACCTGCACCAAGGTGGTCTCAGTCAGGCAGGACCTACTCTAAACTTACCTATGCCATATGGGCATCTACATTCAGGAGAGCAGACCCTGCACATATAGTGTGCTGCTCCAGGTTACCTCTATGTGCATCCAGCAACCGATGAAAGGAGGAGCACGCACACCTATATGTACCACCTAATCAAAGTCGCCTGTGGGATATATGGGACAAAAGACCACAAAACTGCTGCTCCAAAGATAAAATAGAAGCGCATTCACACTTGAAGGTGCCACTCCTTCAAGTATATACTATTGACTAAACAAAAATTACAGAAAAAGATTAAAAAAAACATCCTGCATGAAGTAATAAATTAATATGCAGATGTGCTACATTTATAAAGAAACACCACAGAAAATAATGCATTAACAGAATAGATGCAAACTAGGGGCAGACATACTGCCTATGCAGAATGTTCAGCTGCACAGGGGCCCAGAGAGGGAGGGGGGCCCTTCCCAGTGCCAGCAGAGGTGTGGGGGATGGGGCCTTGATTAGGACTTACTGTGAATCTGCTGCTGTTCTGCCTTTACTCCAATATTTAAGGACCTGCGATGACATCATAGTCATGTGATCTTTTCAGCAGTGTTAGTGGTTGTAGGACCTATGATGAGGTCACCTTCATGTGACTAGTGCAGAGAAAGAGGGAGCGCTCAGCAGTGGAGACCTGTGATGCCATGTGAGTACCTGAGACATGCTGTAAGATGTGGTTCTCCTCATTATACCTCCTCCCTGCTTAGTGGGAGGAAAACATGTCATTTAACTGGGACTGTATGTTAGAGGGAGGGAGGGGAGGGGTGTTACAGTTACATGGGACTGTATGTTAAGAGTAATGTTATTTACATGGGGCTATGTGTTGGAGGGAGCTGAAGGAGGGGATTTAAGTTATTTACATGGGACTGTATCATATAGAAGACCGGTGGGCGAGGACTGGTGTTATTTACATGGGACTGTATCATATAGAAGACTGGTGGGGGAGGACTAGTGTTATTTACATGGGACTGTATTGTATAGAAGACTGTTGGGAGAGGACTGGTGTTATTTACATGGGACTGTATTGTATAGAAGACTGTTGGGAGAGGACTGGTGTTATTTACATGGGACTGTATTGTATAGAAGACTAGTGGAAGAGGACTGGTATTGTTGACATGGGACTGCATAGTATAAAAGACTGGAGGGAGAGGAGTGATGTTATTTACATGGGACTGCATGGTATAGAAGACTGTTAGGAAGAGAGGTTATTTACATGGTACGGTATCATATAGAAAACTGGTGGGAGAGGACTGGTGTTATTTACTTGGGACTGCATGGTATAGAAGACTGGAGTGAGATGAAAAGCATTATAATTTATGGGGGCACTACAGAGAATATTATAACTCTATGGGGTACGGCAGGAGGCATAATTACAGGGGGCACTGCAGGTAACATTATAAATACTGTGGGCAGTGGTGGCGGGCATTACTACTGGGGGCTGCCTTATAGATTGGCCTTATTTCTATTTAGGTGCCCTATAGGGGGGCCTTATTAGTACTGAGGGCACTGTAGGAAGCCTTATTACCACTGGGGGTACTATGGGGAGGGGGGGACTTCCGCCTAGCAGTGGCACTGGCACTAATGGACGGGCTTTAGCGCTGCTCTAGCCTGTAAAGCCGCCTATCAGTGCCAGTAACATCTCCGCTTAGCAGTGCAAAAATGTAAACAAAACAGCCCAGAGCAAAGGAGAGTGTCGGAGTATGAAATGTCAGAGGGGCTGAGTAGGTGGAGAAGAGGGTTATGTCCGGGGATGGGGGGGGCGGGGGGCAGGTACATTCCTTGCACAGGGGCCCAGTGCTGTCTGTGTCCGCCCCTGATGCAAACATTATATATGCCCTAAGCCCTCATTCTGATATGATAAAATCTGAGACTCAGGTAATAGAAGCAGCACACTATATCTGCAGGGTCTGCTCTCCTGAATGTAGATGCCCATATAGCATAGGTAGGTTTAGAGTAGGCAGGAACAGATGTGTTTTGATCAAAATAAATAGGTTCAGAGTCTCAGATTTTATCATATCAGAATGAGTGCTTAGTCCATATATAAAGCCTTCAAAGTAGCCTGTGACAGGTCAGCATAGAGGCAAATATCACTGTATGGGTCTTGGAGTGTTTGGGTCTTCCTGCCGATAGACATGAGATAGTCCTTGATATGAATAAAGTGTATGCGGGCAATCACATCCCATTGGATATTGTTAGTGAGATTTTTGTGTTTGGGCAAACTTTGAACCCTATTAATGGTTAACTCTTGCGGCATAATGACCAGCATTAGAGACTTAATAATTTTCTGCAGAAATGGAGTGAGATTGTTGCATTTATTCTATTGTTGTCTTCAATGTCTGTCAATTTGCATTTTAGTCCTGAAACGTCTTCCTCCTGTGCAACCAGTTGGTCATTATGAGTTTGTATAGTCTCAGACATTTTATTTTCGATATGTCTACTCTAGAGCCCAGATCATCAATAGTAGCAGTAATCTGTGATGAAAGGCACATAAGGTCTCCTTGAAGGGAGCTTCTCAATGCCATGATGAGGTCTTTAATGAAGGTCTCAAATGCCGCTTGGTCAGTGGTAGGTATATCCACGATAGGATCAGAAATAGGACCAACAGGATAGGAGATGTTCTCCTCATGCAGAGAAAGCCTAGCCCACTGCTATTCTGGGCTGGCTGAGGGGGAGCTAGTTTGTGAAGTTGCACATGGTGCCCCGTGCTGATCAGTCCTGGAAGCGGTGAGCACTCACCCTGTACAGAGCTCCAGTCCTCATCAACACTTTGGCTGGTCCTTCATGGGGAGAAGGAACCAGGGCTCTGGGCATTCCCCTCCTGGTGCACACAGGCTTTTTTAGTGCTCTTCTTCTGAGTCATCATTATGAGACCTACTTTGAGCAAAATTCTAGAGAGCTAAATAAAGGCTCACTGGGCTGCTTTGGAGTAATAACGAGGTCTCTGGATGGACCAGAATTGGATGGAGTTCAACATTTTCCAGTTTTTATATGACACTTTTATCTAATATGTCTGCATTCAATATCTATATGATTCCAATTTGTGTGAATTATTGTAGAATATGGAGCGCCAAAGTTTTTATTCTTCTGCAACCGACATGGTATAGGTATGATTTATGAGCTCAACCGCACAGTTTTTTTGTTCATAAGGCTGGGTTCACGTCAAGTTTTTTTCCTCCGTTTGACGTATACATTACAAAATCTCGGCACACCACGTTCTTGAATCCTGCACAGTCTAGTAAAAAAAAAAAATACATACTTTTTTTTTTACAATGGAACTCTGTGGTAAATGGATACCACTGTATGGCATCAGTTTGAGGCATCAGTTTAACGTATATGTTTTTTGTATAGTTTAAAAGGATGGGAAAAAGGTGATGTGAACCCACCCTTAATGGTTGAGCCTACCTAAATATTTGTTTTTTTTATATTTCTAGTGTATGTTGTTATGGATATGGTGATACAAATTATGTTTTTTTTTTCAATAACAAGGGGGAAAATATGATTTGTTTTAAATTGGATATTTTTTATGTTTCTAAACATTTTACTAATTTGCCTTTTTTATTGGAGACACATGATACCTTAATCATTAGTTTAATACATTAAAATACTTACAAGTATGCGTTTCAGACAGCAGGCATGGGACTACCGCCATACCTGCTGTTTAAAATGTATACTCGCTTGAAAAAGGGTACTCAGCCCCAAGGCTGGGTCTCATAAGCAATTTATCAGTGTATTACAGTGTGTAATACACTAAGACAATACAGTACAATACAGATTATTGTGCTGCATTGAAACAGGGATCAGACCCTGTAATGTTGAAGGGACATTAGTAAAAAGTTAAAAAAAAGTAAAATAAGTGTTTTTAACAATAAAAAAAATAAAGTTTCAATTTTAAAAAAAGCCCTTTTCCCATAAAAAGAGACATATAAAATTGTAAAAAAAAAATAGAAAAAAAAAACAAAAAAAACATACATATATGACATACATACACATCACATGATCCATCCCGCCCGGTCAACATCGTAAAAAAAATAAAACTGTGCTAAAAAAAAAGCCATTTTTTTTGTCACCTTTCATCACAAAAAATGTAATAACAAGCGATCAAAAAGTCATATGTACCCAGAAATAATACCAATCAAACCGTCATCTCATCCCACAAAAAAACTAGCCTCTACCTGAGACAATCGCCCCCAAAAAATAAAAAATACAGCTCTCAGACTATGGAGACACTAAAACATGTTTTTTTTTTGTTTCAAAAAAATATATTATTGTGTAAAACTTAAATTAAAAAAAATATACATGTTAGGTATTGCCACGTCCATAACAGCCTGCTCTATAAAAATCTCACATGATCTAACCCATCAGGTGAACACAGTAAAAAAAAGGAAATAAAAACAGTGTCAAAAAAGCCATTTTTTGTCACCTTACATCACTAAAAGTGCAACACCAATAACATTTTTGTTTCAAAAATGTTATTGTATAAAACTTAAATAAATAAAAAAAGGATACATATTAGATATTTCCACGTCCGTAAAGACCTGCTCTATAAAAAATATCACATGATCTAACCTGTCAGATGAACGTTGTAAATAACAAAAAATAAAAACAATGCCAAAACAGCTATTTTTTGTGACCTTGCCTCACAAAAAGTGTAATATAGAGCAACCAAAAATCATATGTACCCTAAAATAGTACCAACAAAACTGCCACCTTAGCCCGAAGCTTCCAAAATATGGTCACTTTTTGGGAGTTTCTACTCTAGGGGTGTATCAGGGGGTCTTCAAATGTGACATGACAACTTAAAATTTTTCCATTGAAATCTGCCCTCCAAAAACCATATGGCATTCCTTTCCTTCTGCGCCCTGCCGTGTGCCCGTACAGCAGTTTACGATAACAAATGGGGCGTTTCTGTAAACTATAGAATCAGGGTAATAAATATTGAGTTTTGTTTGGCCATTAACCCCTGCTTTGTTAATGGAAAAAATTTTTGTATGGAAAATCTGCCAAAAAAGTGAAATTCAGAAATTTCGTCTACATTTTCCTTTAATTCTTGTGGAACACTTAAAGGGTTAACAAAGTTTTTTAAATCAGTTTTGAGTACCTTTAGGGGTGTAGTTTCTAAAATGGGGTCATTTTTGGGTGGTTTCTATTATGTAAGCCTCACAAAGTGACTTCAGACCTCACCTAGTCCTTAAATAGTGGGTTTTGGAAATTGTCAAAAATTTCAAGATTTGGTTCTAAACTTCTAGACATATGGAGAATGTAAAGTAATAACTATTTTTGGAGGTATAACTATGTATTTTAACGAGAACCTGTCATCAACTTTATGGTGATCTCACTGAGGGCAGCATAAAATAGGGACAGAAATGCTGATTTCAGCGATGTGTCACTCATGAGCTAAATATAAGCGGTTGCCGAGAACCAGCATCCTAATCATTGCAGCAAAGGGCTTGAAAAGAGTCAAATCTACCTGAGAAGAGTCATGGTTATTCATAATCTCCTGCTCTCCCTGCCCATCTGCTGACGGTTGGCAGTTCTCTCCTAGCGAGAAATGGAGAAAACTAGGTAGAAGCCTGTCAATCATCAGCAGGTGGGTGGAGAGAGCAGGAATATATGAATAACCATGACTCTTCTCAGGTGCCCGGGACTCTTTTCCAGGCCTGGGATGCAATGTTTGTGATATTGTTTCTCTGCAGCCACTTGCTTTTAAGTTATAAATTACAGACTGCTGAAATCAACTCACCTGGCTCTACTTTATGCTGCCGTTAGTATGGGCAGCAAAAAGTTGATGACAGGTTCCCTTTAAAAGTAGAGAAATTGAAATTTGCAAATTTGCACATTTTTCTAAATTTTTGGTAAATTTGGTATTTTTTTATAAATAAAAATGAAATATTTTGACTCAAATTTACCACTCTCATGAAGTACAATATGTGACAAGAAAACAGTCTCAGAATGGCCTGGATAAGTAAAAGCATTTTAAAGTTATCACCACATAAAGTGAGACATGTCAGATTTGCTAAAAATGGCCTCGTCCTTAAGGTGAAAAATGGCAGGGTCCTTAAGGGGTTAAAGAGGTTCTCTGGGCTCCTGAAATTGAGGATCTATCCTCAGCATAGGTCATTAATATTCAATTGGTGAAGGTCCATACAGGGGTACTGCAGTGGCCATACAGGGGCCCATTTACTTTAATAAGAGCTGAAGAACCCGAACATAGATCACTATACTTTGGAAAGGAAGTACAGCTCCATACTTTCACAGTACTTGTACCAGCACCGAAGGCTGCTCTGGTCTGTGGGGGTCAGACCGTCCTTTGAATAGTTCATCATTATCAGGAGTTTTTAAGACCTTTTATCTACTTCCTGACATCTGCCATACTATTACAGGCAGGGGCGGATTGGCAATGTACCCCACCGGGACACTTCCCGGTGGGCCGATTGCCTAAAGTATGCTGTGGGCCGGTGTCAGCAGGGTGAGCAGCGGCCGCCGCCCTCACTACAATACACATTACAATACACATTGCGGCCACCAGCAGCCCTGCTATCTCATTATCATAACAATGTCATGATAACGAGATCGTAGCAGGGCAGCTGCTGGCCGCAATGTGTATTGTATTGCAATGTGTATTGTACAGAGGGCGGCGGCCGCCGCTGGCCCTCCTGTGATCTTCTTATCATTCCCTATTGTGCAGCCCCTGCCTCTCATAATGTACTCACCCCTGTACCTCCTGCTGTCAGGTCCTTTAACACCCGACAGCAGGAGAGAGCTCACTATCCTCTTCAGATGGGAAAGGACCTGTGGCTCCTCCCACTCACAGCGTCAGCGCGACTGACGCTGTGTCATCACCCCTATCCCTCCTGCTCCAGGACACAGGCCAGAAGAGGCTGCTCCAGGTCTGCACACAAAGGTAAGTTTTTTTGTTTGTTTGTTTTTTGCCAGCCATTAACAATAAGGGGGCAGGGCACATTTAAGTGTCCACTGTACATTACTGGGGCAGGGAGGGACATTACTGGGGGCAGGGGGGCATTACTGGGGACAGAAGGGAAATTACTGGGGACTCTATAGTAACATTACTGGGAGCAGAGGGGAAATTACTGGGGGCTCTATAGTGACATAACTGGGAGCAGGGGGCATTAATGGGGATGCTATAGTGACATTACTGGGGGAAGGGGGCATTACTGGGGCTTGTATAGTGACATTACTGGAAGCAGGACGGCATTACTGGGGGCTTTATAGTGACATTACTGGGGTGGGGGTGGGGTGGTATTACTGGGGCAGAGGGGCATTACTGGGAGAGCTATAAGGACATTACTGGGGCCAGGGTGCATTACTGGGGGCTCTATATTGGCATTACTGGGGGTGGGAGCATTACTATGGCCGCTATAGGAATATTACTGGGGTGGGGGGCATTACTGGGGCCTGTATAGTGACATTACTGGAAGCAGGACGGCATTACTGGGGGCTTTATAGTGACATTACTGGGGTGGGGGGGTGGTATTACTGGGGCAGAGGGGCATTACTGGGAGAGCTATAAGGACATTACTGGGGCCAGGGTGCATTACTGGGGGCTCTATATTGACATTACTGGGGGTGGGAGCATTACTATGGCCGCTATAGGAATATTACTGGGGTGGGGGGCATTACTGGAGGGCAAGGGGAGGACATGATATAATGCTCCCTCTATGGTATTTCTGGCCCCGCCTCTCTCAATCTTGGCCCGCCCACAATTTGGGGCCACTTTTTTTTTTTTTCCAGGGCCACTTTTAATTCCCAATCCGCCCCTGATTACAGGGCAGCGGGAAGTGACTTCCGGCAATCCACCATACATGTACGGGGATGGGCAGTACAGGAGCCTGACTGCTACTGACAGCCAGTCCCTTGCTATCTCCACTATCGATGTCAACCGCGGCATGTAAAAGATTTGCTGAAGGAGGGTGCTCCTTCTCTTGCTCCATTGGCTCCCTGCTCTGTGATGATGGGATTCCGATAGTTACCATGGCACCCAGCAGCCTTACAAAGGTCTCTGGGGCTGCCATGTATCTCATAGGCAATTGTGAAATACTGACAGTTTTAATGCATTGAAACAGGGATCAGACCCTCAAAAGTTGAAGTTCTATAGTGGGACAAAAAGAAAAAGAAAAGTGTTTTATAAAAAAAAAAGTAAAAGTTTCAAGTATAAAAAAGCACCCCTTTTCCCCATCAAGTCATTAAAACATGCATAACAACCGGCTCTATAAAATATTGCATGATCTATTCATCAATGCTATAAAAGCCTTTTTTGTCACATTACCTCAGCACAATATAGGGCTATTTACTATGTATCCCAAAATATTACCAATGAAAAGGTAACCTCGCAAAAAACAAGTCCCCATATAAGGCAATTGCCAGAAGAAAAAAAATATGGCTCTCAGAAAATGTCAACACAAAAGTATGTTGTTGTTTTTTCCAAAAATGCTTTGGTGTGTAAAACTGAAAAACAATAGATGTATTAGGTATTGCTCCATTTATAATGACCTACTCTATAAAAAATATCACATGATCTATCCCATCAGATGATTGCTGTAAAAGAAAATGCCAGTACAGCCATTTTTTTCCACATCGCTTCACAAAAAGCATAATATTCAGTGGTCAAAAAGTTGTATGTACCCATTATGGCCCAAAAAAAGACCATCGCCAGAAAAAAAAATGGTGCTGCAAAAACATGATTTTTTTTTTCACAAATGCTTTCTGTTAGTGGTAAAAAGTAAAAAAAAAAACTATACAAAATTGTTCTCTCTCTAATTGTATTGACCAGCAGAATAAAGATAACATTTTAATGCACTGTGTAGGCCGCAATAGCAGAACAAAAAAAGCAATGGCGCAATGCTGCATTTCTTTACAATGCTTCCCAAAAAGTGAAAAAAATGTGCTCAAAACATTATATGTATGCCAAAATAGAAACAATGATAATGGCAAATGATCAAGCAAAAAATAATAATCCCTCACACAATTCAGTTGAGAGGAAAATAAGAAAACTTATAGTTTGTACTGTACTGGTACCCCAAAGGCTCTTCAAAAGCAACATGGCGCATGGAAACCAATCCAGCAAAATATGCTTTGCAAATGCCAAAAGCTGGTCTTTACCTTCTGAACTCTATAGAACACTTAAACAGCAGTTTATGTCCACAATTCATATTTGAGTACCCATTGAACCCTTAAAAATTTAAAGAGTGTGATGTGCAATTTTCATTTTGCACCGTCCTCATGCTCATTAATTTCTGCAGAATACCTGTCAAAATTCACCTCTTAATAAATAACTTGAGGGGTGTAGTTTCCAAAATGGGGTTACCTTAGGATGTTATCTTGGTAAGGGTTTCTCAGAGGTTCTACAAATATGATTTAGAGCCAATCCAGCAAATTCCATTCCAAACCCTTCATTTCCAAGCCCATTCTAAGGTTATGCCCACATTTATAGAATTTCTGCACCCAGTAGAACCACTTTTTCAAGTAGTGTGGTTTGAGTCTCAGATGGCACCAGCTGGGCATAGCATATTGGGCAATGGAATGCCTTACCTGTAGAAAAAGTGCAATTTTCACTTTGCATGGTACACTGTGCATTAACCCTTTCAAGACCAGGTGTTTTTTTCTAATGGCACCATGTACAGTTGCATACAATCTGGTGGTAAAAAAAATCCAAATAGAGTGGACTTATAAAGAAACACCATTCTGCCACAGTTTTATGGGGGATTGTTTACATCGTTTCCTATGTGATAAAACTGATCTGTTAGTTTCATTCTCCTGGTCAGTACCATTACAACGATACCACATATGTATAGTTTTTCTTGCGTTTTAATACTGAAAAAAATTACCTTATTTTTCGCTTTCTAAGACTTTTTTGCCTCCAAAAGTAGGGTGAAAATGTCTGTGCATCTTATAAAGCGAATACTAGTGAACGCTTCCATTATGTAATAGGTGCCGGGAGCAGGGAAACATACTTACCCTCCAGCGCTGCAGCTCTGCTCCTGGTCCAGTGCTCCTCTGTTTTCTCCTGGCGGCGCTGCACTGACCTGACCGCGCACTCTGACCTGACGCTGCACGCAGTGCAGCACCGGCAGAGAAGACAGAGGAGCGCCCGACCCGGAGCAGAGCCACAGCGCAGGAGAGGTGAGAGAGTTTTTTATTTTATTCTGATGGGGCTGATCTGAGGTCTGATGGGGCTGAGTGGGCTGATCTGAGGTCTGATAGGGGTCTGAAACGGCTGATCTGAGGTCTGATGTGATATCCTGAAATTAATGGGGGGGGGGTCTGATATGAGGTCTGATGAAAAATATTTTTTCTTATTTTCCTACTCCAAAATCTGGGATGCGTCTTATCATCGGGTGCGTCTTAAAGCAAACAATACGGTAAGTCTTTGGAAAACACTAATTATTTTCTTTGCATTCCCATATTCTTACCACAATAACTTTTTAAATTTTATGTTTGCGTAGCTATATGAAGGCTCATATTTTGCAGAGTCATCTGTACTTCTCATATATACCATTTTAAAGTGTGTATGACTTTTTCATCACTTTTTCTTACATTTTTTGGGGCGGTGAAGTGACCAAAAATTGTGAATCAACCATTTGGACTTGTTTTCCATTTCGCTGTTTGCCATATGGGATAAATATTTGTATTTTTTAATAGTATGGGTGTTTCCTGCATGCAGAGATGCCCATTATATTTTTTTTTCATTGTTTATGTATTTCTATTTTTATTTGGGGGAAAAAGGGGTGATTTTAATATTTATATTTTTATTGTTTTTTTTTTATATTTTTTTAAACTTTTTTTTTCTAACACTTTTTAATAGTTCCCATAGGAAACTATAAGATTGCTTTTGTCATACACTCCTATGCATTAGCATTAGAGGTTATGAGACTTACACTATGTTCCTATGGAGCCCTGCCACAGGCAGGCTCTCCATAAGAACTAAAGTGCAGAAGCATCATACCACTCCAGAACAGTGCTGAATTTGCCACTAGGCACTGCAGCGAAATTCATGCTGGAGGTCTTCCCACCAACTAAAACTCGACAACGTGGTTAGCAACAATGGCACAAACATCATGGCTGAGCTGTATTTGGAGCAAATAACACATGCTCCCTGTATGTCACATAAATTTAATGGTGCAATACTTTTTTTAAAAACAGTATTGTGACAGAATGTGCTGGCCATGTCTTGGACACTCGTTGCACATTTCAAACATTCTTATGTAGCTAAGAAGACCCTCCTGGACTTGCAGCAACAGAATGGTCTGCTTTTGCACCACCTGATCTGTGACGTTCCATTTTATATATGCTGCAACATTTATATGAATAATGTAAAGCAGCCAATGATTACATCATGCACTAGACCAGGGATCAGCAACCTTCGGCACTCCAGCTGCTGTGAAACTACAACTTCCAGCATGCTCCATTCATTTCTATTGGAATTTGGAGAAGAGCAGAGTAAGTATGCATGCTGGGAGTTGTTCTTTCACAACAGCTGGAGTGCCGGAGGTTGCCTACCCCTGCAGTAGACCATCATACACAGAGCATGTGTTATCATCAGGGAAGGTTACCTGGACCCTTCGAAGAGGCCACCTGATTTTTGAGTAGGGATAACAGGTGAATCAGCAATCTTTGAATCGTGAAGAATAAAAATATCAGGAATCTGGTTTGGAGTTGTCTGGGAATAGCAGCTTTATAAGCAGACTGAGAACACGAGTCTGGGAGCGTGAGAGTATTTGATCGCAAGTGTATGTTTGTCTTAAGTGTGTGACATAACATTAAATGACTTTAGATTCAGGGACTTTAGAGGACTACATTAATTCAATTATTTATCATTTTGATTCCATTGTATATTTTCTTTTTTCCTCTCCCGTTTCTGTTATATCCCCATTAGCAAGTTCGTGCTCCATGATTGACAATGCAGTGCAATGCAATGCTACAGCCAGACACTTCCCTGCCAACCTGGGGAATGTCCTCCCCAGTAAACAGGGGACCAGGAGTGCAGGGCAGGCCAGACAGGTGCTGGTTGTAGGAGACTCGCAAAGACTGGGATCGTTGAACAGTGTGTTGTCTTCCTGGCACTTGAGTTTGACATATCACAAATCAGGTTAATAAATTACTGTGAGGGACTGGTGAATACCCAGCAGTCATGATCGACATTGGCATCAATGACAAAGTTATAGATAGGTGGAGGGTCCTTGAAAATTATTTCAGAGACTTAGGTCGCAAACTCAGGGCAACAACCACAAAGGTAGTATTTTGTGAAATACTACCAGTACCATGGCCACACCAGAAGGGCAGCAGGAGATTAGGGAGGTTAACAAGTGGCTAAGGAGCTGATGTAGAAAGTAGAGGTTTGGGTTCCTAGAGAACTGGGCTGACTTCTCTGTCAGCTATAGCCTTTATCGTAGGGATGGGCTGCACCTTAATAGGGAAAGGGGCAGCTGTTTTGGGCGAGAAGATCGCTAGAAGGTTGGAGGAATGTTTAAAGAGGACCTGTCACCACAAAATGCACTCTGTAAGCACCATGTTATAGAGCAGGAGAAGCTAAGCAGATTGATATATATTTTTGTGGGAAAAGAATGTAATGTATACATTTATATCTTTGCTTTTTTGCAGCCCCGTGGATACCCATCAGTACAGAAGGGAGGAGTTATCAGTGACTGATCGCATTGTGTGTATAACTGGACATAGAGAAATAGCTGTCAGTCACTGATAACACCTCCTTCCTGTACCGATGAGTATTTACAGGGCTTCAAAAATCTGAGATATAAATACATAAAATACAAGTTTTACTATATATCAATCTGCTCAGCTTCTCCTGCTTTATTACATGGTGCTTTCAGATTGCATTGCATTTTCTGGTGATAGGAACTATTTAAATGAGGGACTGGGAGGTTGGGTAATTACATAATAAGGGAGAAGATATATTTCCAAAAACCTCTTAACCATCATAAATTCGATGAACTGGAATCAGTAATGTCTGAGGAGGACTATGAAATAGTGGGATTAACTGAGACATGGCTTGATGATATCTATGACTGGGCGGTTAACATACAGGGATACAGTCTGTTTAGAAATTATTGTAAGAACGGGAAGGGTTTGCCTTTATGTAAAGTCTGTCCTGTATAAAACCCAAACTCCGGGAAAATATAAGTGAGGGACATGAACATAGTTACATAGTTAACATAGTTACATAGTTAATACGGTTGAAAAAAGACACATGTCCATCAAGTTCAACCAAGGGAGGGGGTAGGAGTGATGAAGGGGAGGGGGACGGGTAACCTTAAGACATGACTCTACATTTTTTAATATGTGGTGACCTTCTTTTTCTCTAAGAATTTATCTAAGCCTGTTTTGAAGCCCTCAGCTGTCTTTGCTGTGACCAGCTCCTGCAGTAGACTGTTCCACAGATTTACAGTTCTTATAGTAAAGAAGGCTTGTCGCCCCTGGAGTCTGAACCTTTGCTTCTCCAGGCGGAGGCAGTGCCCCCTTGTCTTTTGAGGGGATTTTACCTGGAACAGTTTTTCACCATATTTTTTGTATGGGCCATTTACATACTTATACAGGTTGATCATGTCCCCCCTTATACGTCTCTTCTCAAGACTAAACAAGTTTAACTCCTTCAATGTTTCTTCATAGCTAAGATGCTCTATGCCCCTTATCAGTTTAGTTGCCCGTCTCTGCACCCTTTCCAGCTCCAGGACATCCTTCCTATAAACCGGAGCCCAGAACTGAACAGCATATTCCAGATGAGGCGGTACTAATGCTTTATACAGTGGTAATATGACATCCCTGTCCTGCGAGTCCATGCCTCTTTTAATACATGACAATATTCTGCTGGCCTTAGAAGCAGCCGATTGACATTGCATGCTATTCTGCAGTCTATGGTCTACAAGGACACCCAGATCCTTCTCTACAAGTGACTCTCCCAGTGTTACTCCCCCTAGGACATAGGAAGCATGCAAGTTGTTAGTACCCAGATGCATAACTTTACATTTATCCACATTGAACCTCATCTGCCAAGAGGATGCCCAAACACTCAGTGTGTCCAAGTCAGCTTGTAACTTCTGCACATCTTCACACATGTGGAGTCACTGTGGGTAGAAATACATGGAGCCAAAAACAATAATAAAATACTAATAGGAGTTTATTATAAACCCCCTAATATACCAGAGTCCACAGAAAATCTACGTCTAAACGAAATAGACGAGGCGGCAAATCATAATGAGGTTATTATTATTACGGGGGACTTCAACTACCCAGATATAGACTTGGAAACTGTAACCTGTACATCTCATAAAGGAAACCGGTTCTTGGCAATAACCATAGACAATTACCTTTCCCAACTGGCCCAGGACCAGACTAGACGGACGGCCATACTGGACTTAGTATTAACCAATAGACCTGACAGAACAACAGATGTGCAGGTTGGGAGACACCTGGGAAATAGTAACCATAAAATAACCTTCCAATTATCATTCAAAAGGGTGTTTTTTTCAGAGAGGCACAGAAATGCCAAACGTCTAAAAAGCAAAAAAAAATTGACCAGCTAAGAGAGGACCCTAAACTCTAATTGTGAGAATGGGAATAAAATGGGAATAAAAGGGTGAGGAACATGAAAAAAACAAAACAATATGGATAAATAGAAATGTAATGAGGGCATTAAATTACAAAAAGAAAATTAAATCACTAAAACAGAAAGTAGTGAGGAAGCATTGAAAACTATAAGGAAAAAATATAATACATAAAATACAGATAAAGACAGCCAAGCTGGAGACAGAGATGCTCTCTGCCAAAGAGAGTAAAACGAACCCTAAAATGTCCTTCAGTTATATAAAAGGTTTAAACTGGAACGTGCTGATCCTTTAAGGAGTAATGATGGAGAAGCTGTAGACAGTGATGAGGAGAAAGCAAATTAAATATTTTTTTCGCCACTGTATTCACTGAGGAAAATAAACTGTCAGATGAAATGCAGAGGGGTAACGTAAACTGCTCATTAAAAGTGCCCGGTCTGACTCAGGAAGAAGTAGAAAATAGACAAATCACCAGGTCCAGATAGCATATGCCCCTGTATCCTAAGAGAATTAATTAATGTCATAGCCAAACCCTTATTTAAAGGGGTTGGCCACTTTCTGGCTTTATGGCTAATGAAATATAGCAAAGGCTATATTAGTAAGTGTAATATAGTCATCTTACATATATAGTGGTGACAAGTAGCCAGAAAGTGGCCAACCCCTTTAAGGACTCTATATTGACAGGGAGTGTTCCACAGGATTGGCGCATAGCAAATGTGGTGCCAATATTCAAAAAGGTTCCAAAAACAAAGCCTGGAAACAATAGGCCAGTAAGTTTGACATCTGTTGTGGGTAAACTGTTTGAAGGTTTTCTACAAGATGCTATCCTTGAGTATCTCAATGAAAATGTGAGTGATTGGTCCTGTCAAACTAACGTAATAATTTTCTAAGAGGAGGTAAGTTCTAGAATTGATCGAGGTGAGTCAATGGATGTCAGATATCTTGACTTCTCCAAAGCATTTGATACTGTGCCACATAAAAGGTTAGTATATAAAATGAGAATGCTTGGCCTGGGAGAGAATGTCTGTATGTGGGTAAGTAACTGGCTCAGTGATAGAAAACAGAGGGTGGTTATTAACGGTACACACTCAGTTATATAGCACCCCAATAACTGTTATATTTCTCCAGTGTCATGACAATGTTCCATACCCACCAACATTTAGAGCAGGCATGCGCTTTACATCACTTACCTACCTTCTGCCCAGAGCCAGCTGCCAGACTCCTGTGTCCCATGCTGCAAGCTGCAGCCTGGCCGCTAAGTCTGTGTGTGTGTGTCTGTGTATGTTTATTAGTCTATTCATTGAACCTCACCCTGCAGCATTGCAAGGGTTAATTCCCCTTTTGTTTTGTGTTCAGCTGTTTGACTAATGAGCTGATCAGCTGTACTATACATTCTGGGATGTTTATTCCACCCCTAGCCTGAGTAATAGAATCCTTTTGGTTTCACTCTCTAGCCATGCCCTGCAAAAGAGCTAAAGCGAGTTTGTCTGTGTATCAACTTCTGAATGTTTCCTGGATCCTCTCTGCCACCTGACCTGACCTATGCCTGTTCACCATACTGACCTTGAGCCATCTGCACTGACTTCTTGATTGTTTCACAGATTCTCACATACTCTGCCTGTATGGGAGTTAAAGCATGAAAACCAGGTGACCGCCAGGATAACATTATAATAAAATTACCAGTCTGGGCTCCAGTGACATGATCCTCAGCCATGACATGGCCGCGTCGAGAGAGATGCATTTCTGAGGCATGACCCTGGTGACGCGAATGCATCCTTAGT
>ONZH01024152.1:0-36382 GCA_900303285.1 Rhinella marina
CTCTAAGTCTAGGGGAATACTGATAGCTATAAGGAATACTGTGGCGTTCTGCCTCATTGACCAGGTTACTGATCCACAGGGCAGGTATGTGATCCTGATATGCTCTCTTAATAATGTTATATATACTCTAGCTGCTGTATATGCTCCAAACCGCAGACAAACTCGATTCTGCAAAAGAATATTCAAGCGTGTTCTTGAGGTGAAACAGGGCAAATTAATTGTCCTGGGTGACTTCAATTGCACGATGAACCCTGATCTAGACTCCACTACACCTTCTAGAGGTCTCCAAACCTCCCCGCTGAAATCTATATTATGGCAGGAGGGTTTATACGATGTCTGGAGAACATTGCATGAATCTGAAAGGGATTTCTCCTTCTTCTCGGCATCTCACAATTGTTACTCCAGAATCGACTATATATTCGCGGACCAACATACCCTCCTTCTCACACTAGCAGCCACTATAGGGGACATAACATGGTCGGACCATGCACCGGTCACCATTAAGTTAGAAGAATCCTTCAAGCATTCCACCACCACACCTTGGCGATGCAACTCCCATATTTTACTGACCCCTGCACATAGGCAGTCCATTGAAGCTGATCTTAGATCATTCTTCGCTCTGAATGAAGGATCAGTTCAAAATCCATTCACCCTCTGGAATGCACATAAGGCGGTGATTCGGGGCTCCTTCATAAAACTCGCCCATGTTATTAGAAAGAAAAGGGAACAGACAACCAGTACCCTTGTACAAGACATACATAAACTAGAAACATGCAATAAACTGACCCAGTCCCCGACACTGAAGACTCAGCTTATTTCAGCAAGACAACGACTCAGAGATCACTTGTTAGCTGATTATAATAAACACCTTTTCTATACTAAGGCACACTATTATTCACAGAACAACAAGGCGGGTAAATTGCTAGCCGCCAGGCTTAAGGAACAAACCTCTAAATCACGTATCCACTTCCTGGTGAATCCTGCGGACCAGTCTAAAATCTCTCACCCCACTGACATAGCTAAACAATTCCGACAGTACTATGCCTCACTCTATAATTTAGCTTCTGACCCTTCCACGCCACAGCCTTCATCCATAGATATACAGTCGTTCTTGGATAGGGCCAATCTCCCCACTCTTACACCCCCTCAACTAGCACAATTGAATGCTGACTTTTCCACACCTGAACTCACAGCTGCCATTAACTCCTTGCCGTCTGGTAAGTCACCCGGTCCAGACGGTCTGCCAGGTGAATACTATAAAACATTCAACTCTATAATATCCCCCATCTGCGCCTTATTTGTAACAAAGCCATGCTCGACGGTAAACTGCCAGGTGAAAATCAAGAAGCTCTAATTGTCACTTTGCCTAAGCCAGGTAAATCCCCGGACAGGCCACAAAACTTTAGGCCGATATCGCTTCTAAATGTGGATGCTAAAATATATGCAAAACTCATCGCACTGCGTTTGGCGGCGTTACTCCCAAATCTCATCCATGAGGACCAAGTGGGCTTTACAAAAGGGAGACAGGCGTACGAGAATACGAGGAGAGTGCTAAATGTGTTGCACTATGTTAATCGTACCAGAACCCCTGCGCTGCTGGTGTCACTGGATGCCGAGAAGGCGTTTGACCGAATAGGCTGGTCGTACGCCTTCTCGGCGCTTGAGTGCTATGGGTTCCGAGAGCCAATCTTACAGGCGATTAAGGCTTTGTACTCTGCCCCCTCCGCTAGAGTCTTCACTAATGGCACCCTGTCGGAACCATTCGACATTACCAATGGCACCCGACAAGGGTGTCCCCTCTCTCCATTAATTTTTGTTCTGTGTATGGAGCCATTGGCAGCTACACTCAGAGCGGACCCCGGAGTTAAGGGGGTTCAGATAGGTAATAAGGAGCATACCATATCATTGTACGCTGACGATGTGATACTGACATTAACAGACCCAGCCCGGTCCCTGGGAAGAGCCTTAGAATGGATAAATAAATTTGGGTGCCTATCGCTATATAAGCTCAATACTTCCAAATCTCAAGCTTTGGCGCTCTCTATCTCCCCCTCCCTGGTCCGCGACCTCCGGAACACATTCCCTCTGGACTGGCAAACAGAGAAAATAGCCTATCTCGGCACTCAGATTACCTCTGATTTCCAACATTTATATAAACACAACTACCTTCCTCTCCTAGCGGATATCCGCACTGAAACTGACCGCCTTTCTAGATTTGAGATATCTTGGACGGGCAGGATTGCTACTTTTAAAATGCTCCTACTGCCCAAACTTATGTATCTGTTCCGCACGGTTCCTATACAGATCCCGAATAGATTCTTCCATGATGTCCAACAGTATGTGTCACGATTTATTTGGTCTAATCACAAACCTAGGATTGCCTATTCTATCTTGTCCAAACAAAAGTCCTCTGGTGGACTGGGGGTGCCGAATATTAAAGCATATTATATGGCACTGCAGATAGAGATGATCTCAAAATGGAAACAAGGAGTGGTGAACAACTGGATTCATATTGAAAGTTCCATGGTATATCCCACATCTCTTAATGCTCTCACCTTTATACTCGATAAACCCCCACCTAGGCCCAAGAATCTGTCTCCATTAACGCATACTACTTTGAAATACTGGAGGGAGTTCCATTTACATACATCTGAGACCACATCTAAGTCTTGGGACACTGTACCTTTGCAATATGTGAGTGTCTTTATCCCGGATCTGAATGTCTGGAACTGGGTGGAAAACGGAATTACATATGTCTCCCACTTGTACAGAGATGGCATTTTACTATCTTTTGAACAATTGAGAGACAGATATTCTCTCCCTAAATCTGACTTTTTCAAATACCTACAACTAAGGCACTTTTTATCAGACAAGTCTATTGGGATCTCTGCAGGTAACCCTGACATGTTGCGCTGCCTTAAAGCAAAGTCCAAAATACTGCGCCATATATATGGACTAATTGACTCGCACTCACAATTCAGTAAGTCTCATCCGTATTCCTCTTGGGAAACTGACTTAGCACTCACTTTTGACCCAGCACAGTGGACCGCAGCGCTCCGATTAATCCAGTTGTCCTGTAAGTGTAGTACCCACTACGAAGCGGCGATGAAAACGCTCCTCCGCTGGTATTTAACGCCTGACAGACTACATAAAATATTCCTTAACACATCATCTCAATGTTGGCGTAACTGCGGACACACAGGTACGCTTTACCATATACTTTGGTCTTGTCCCAAAATTTCGATCTTTTGGACTGATGTGTTCCGGGTATTGACAAAAGTAGTTAGCCGTCCTATCTCGCCAGCTGCCCAGACAGCTCTGCTGTTCATTGATTTAGATAAGCTTCTGACTCGCAACAAAGTGCTAGGCTGCAAAATTCTCATCATTGCAAAGTTGGTATTGACTAGACACTGGAAGAGCGCTGCTGCTCCATCTGTGGATGAAGTGGTTGCTACGGTAAATACTACCTATAAATATGAAAAAGCACTCACGCCCGCTATCATGTCCTTCCAAACATTTCAATCTGTATGGCAGGCATGGACTGCGTCAGGATACCAGACGTCCTCTTGAGAACCCTACTCTCACTACATATAGATGGGCGCTTGTATCCCTTTCCACCATCCGACCTATCACACTCTTCCTATTGCGTACGCATCTACCCTTGGCTCAGCTTCCATACATCCGAGGCACATTGGCGGAAACTCAACTGTTTCTTATTGTTTCTGTTTCATTTCATGATGTTTATTGTTTCTTTATTATACTATGTGTATATTGTTATCAGTATATATGCTACATCACGCTGTACACAATGTGATTGCTGCAATTGTGCTTTAAATACCTGCACTGTTTTATTGAAGTACAGCTGTCAATATCATGAGATATGTGAAGAATGAACATGTCTTATTGTTGTACCGCTTGAAATTCTTGAAAACCAATAAAAACTATTTGAACAAGAATATAACTACTATAATACTGCTCCTATGTACAAGAATATAACTACTATAATACTGCTCCTATGTACAAGAATATAACCACTATAATACTGCTCCTATGTACAAGAATATAACTACTATAATACTGCTCCTATGTACAAGAATATAACTACTATAATACTGCTCCTATGTACAAGAATATACTACTATAATACTGCTTCCTATGTACAAGAATATAACTACTATAATACTGCTCCTATGTACAAGAATATAACTACTATAATACTGCTCCTATGTACAAGAATATAACTACTATAATACTGCTGCTATGTACAAGAATATAACTACTATAATACTGCTTCTATGTACAAGAATATAACTACTATAATACTGCTCCTATGTACAAGAATATATTTACTATAATACTGCCTCCTATGTACAAGAATATAACTACTATAATACTGCCTCCTATGTACAAGAATATAACTACTATAATACTGCTCCTATGTACAAGAATATAACTACTATAATACTGCTCCTATGTACAAGAATATAACTACTATAATACTGCCTCCCATGTACAAGAATATAACTACTATAATACTGCTCCTATGTACAAGAATATAACTACTATAATACTGCTCCTATGTACAAGAATATGTCTACTATAATACTGCCTCCTATGTACAAGAATACAACTACTATAATACTGCCTTCTATGTACAAGAATATAACTGCTATAATACTGCTCCTATGTACAAGAATATAACTACTATAATACTGCTCCTATGTACAAGAATATAACTACTATAATACTGCTCCTATGTACAAGAATATAACTACTATAATACTGCCTCCTATGTACAAGAATATAACTACTATAATACTGCTTCTATGTACAAGAATATAACTACTATAATACTAACTCCTATGTACATGAATATGACTATATTTTTTATTTCCAATATTTGCTTTTTTACATCCTTATGACTTATAATAAACTACATTATACACATTTTATATTTTTCATGGAGTATATATCGCTGTAGGTTTTAACATTTCGAAGGGAAATGACTTTGCACTATTGTAATTCCTCAAGGGCTTACATTAGTGGGGCCCCTTTAGGCAGATAATATATAAATAGTATCATTCTGAACATTTATTAACCCTTTCATACCAGACTGGAACCACGTGCAGAAGATCGCAGTATAGGGGAATATAGGCTACAAGTGATGTCGTCTTGTACGGACAATCTGTTTTCTATCACGGGCAGGATGCTGCTCCATCTTGGTTCACGGGGTAGTGTAAGGGGAACCGCCTTGCTCTTTTCAATGGTGTTGCAATGCTGCTACAGCTGCTCCATATGAGATATATCAAAAAGATGGTATATGTCTGGGACCTCTGCCAAAATGCATGATATAACATACTGTACTCTCGGAACATAATCCTTAAACCTTTCTCTACCGCCATGTTTTAGGCCTATTTATAAAACTATGACCTTTTAAATGATCTCTGTGATATATCAACCGCCCCCCCTCCCTCCTTACCTTATTCAACTTAACACCCACACAACGTGACATCAATTCCTAGCTCCTTTGCCTCGTATATAAAAAGTGAAGTATATACAAGCATGTCCTAGAAGTACTCATTACATTTTCCACTTTGAACAGTCCTTTTTGTCTTAAGGGTATCCAGACAATGAGTTGATTAGTCACAGTGATCGACTCTGGGGGGATCCTGGCATTAAGTGTGTAGTTTCCCTGCAGCACCACCACAGGAGAAATGTAGTAATGCACAATTTCGATTGAAATCTATGAGATTGCTGTTTAGTAAATAGATATGTCTGCCAGAGAGAGTGACGCTCTTCGTAGCTACTCTTTGATCCTGCAAAAATAGTCCTGAACCAGAGACGCCTCTCTGCTAAATGGGTTTTCTGGGATTGATATATTAAAAGCCTTAATATGTGATATGTTGGGGTCCTACTCTTGCCCCCTCCACCCACCTATCATCTGTTGGGAAAAGTTTCTTCCTCACTACCATCAATACTTTGTGAAGTTCACTCCCATTCAAGTGAATGGAATTGAGCTGCAATACCATGCACAGCCATGACACAATGGATGGCTCTGTGCTTGGTGTACTATGAAAAGGCCCCACTGCTTGCCTAAAGGCGGCCATACACATCTAAAAGCTCTCTGTTCGGCCAAAAGCTATTTGTACCGAATCCGTCCCGGCTCCCCCATAGACATAAACGTTTGGCTCAGTTGAACGTATTTGTGTATCCAATGGCGAGAAGAGAAAAGCCACCACTAGACTCTTCTGGCAGTGGATTACCTCCAGGAAGAACAAAAGAGGACAAAAGTATTGGGAAAAAAATATTCATTTCACCCCAACCTTCTCTCCCCCGAAACCATCTCTTGAGGAAGAGCCGAGAGCTCCTCACACATTACACTGGACCTGAACCTGAACCAGCCGAACCTGACCAACAATATACTAATGTATATGAAGACCTTATATGATGTTGTCCCTTCAAACAGCTGATCAGCAGGGGTGTTAGGAAAGGGATGTTCACCGATCTGATGTTGGTCATGTCCAGAAGACCCCTTTAACTCAGAATTCCTTAGTAGGGCATTAGGCTACTTTCACACTTGCGTTTTATAATTCCGGTATTGAGTTCCATCATAGGGGCTCAATACCGGAATAAAACGCTTCCGTTTTTTCCCCATTCATTGTCAATGGGGACAAAACTGAACCGAAGACAACGGAATGGAAGAGGGCATTGTGGGGAATCTTCCTATGTGCGCGCCGTCCTCCTCCTCCTGTGCTGTGCGGAGCTGCTGGGAGCATGTAAGTATGTCTGTGCATGTGTGTGCTGCTCCGGCTCCTCACGTGTACCTGCGGTAGCACGGATCCCGCTGCACCCTTCACCCGCTGGATCCGTGCTGCCGCTAATGTGAAAGTGGCCTTAAAAAGAAGTCTTCTAAACCAGTCCTCAGCGAAGCTTCATCTATTGATATGGGTGAGATGAGCAACCGCTAGAAATACATCAAAGAGATTGAAACATATCTGATCAAGGTAATTTGTGTCTCTTAATGCTTGGCCCATTTTGAATGATTGATCTACTGATAGATATACATTCATATAGCAGATATGAATAAATTGATAGCCTCAGGGGCGCAGCTGTAGAAGGTGCAGACATAACAGCTGCACCTAGGCCCCAGTGCCTGATAGGGTCCAAAGGCTTCATAGGAAGATACCAGTATTGTAAATGACACATGGTAAGGTGGTCCATGTTACACATCTTACATTAGGACCAAGGAGCTTCTAATGAAAATTTTTCATAGATAGATAGATAGATAGATAGATAGATAGATAGATATGAAATAGATAGATAGATAGATATGATAGATATGAGATAGATAGTAGATAGATAGATAGATAGATAGATAGATAGATAGATAGATATGAGATAGATAGATAGATAGATAGATAGATAGATAGATAGATAGATATGATAGATAGAAAGATAGATATGATAGATAGATATGAGATAGATACAAGATAGATAGAAAGAAAGAAAGAAAGATAGATAGATAGATAGATAGATAGATAGATAGATAGATAGATAGATATGAGATAGATAGATATGATAGATAGAAAGATAAATATGATAGATAGATAGATAGATATGAGATAGATAGATAGATAGATAGATAGATAGATAGATAGATATGAGATAGATAGATAGATAGATAGATAGATACGAGATAGATAGATAGATAGATAGATAGATAGATAGATACGAGATAGATAGATAGATAGATATGAGATAGATAGATACGAGATTGATAGATACGAGATAGATAGATAGATACGAGATAGATAGATAGATAGATAGATAGATAGATATGAGATAGATAGATAAAAAGATAGATAGTAGTGATGAGCGGGGGACCTTTTTAAACTGAGCGGGGGGGTGCCTGGTTTACTCCCATTGACTTACATTATGCTCGGGTGCTTGGCCGAGCACTCGAGCACCCCCGAGTGCTCGGCCAGAGCACCCGAGCATACGAGCACCCAGGTGCTTGCTCATCACTAATAGATAGATAGATAGATAGATAGATAGATAGATAGATATGAGATAGAGAGATAGATAGTAGATAGGAGATAGATAGATATGAGATAGACTGATAGATACATTGATGTGAGAGGTGAATGTTGGCTATGAAGGTGCATGAGGGTGGACCGACTCGCTACAGTGGAGCATCTCAGCACCAAAATGAACCAGGAGGCACCAGATGTGTGTCTAACACAACAGTTTAGTGAACCCTGCATCTGGGTCTCTGAAGCAGACAGACGGTCACTGCACCTCTGATAAAGCTGCATCAGCAGTAAAGGCTTCGATTTTCGTGGCAGCATCTTAATTGGACCTTCACTGATTGGTAAATCTGCAATGCGTCACTTTTTCTGCTTCATGGAACTGATGGTCATTGGGGTGTCAGGAGAGAAACATCAGAGAACAAACCTCCTGCAGCCATTTCTGGAAGAACACAAGCCGGTGGTGGCAGTGTTATGGTCTGGGGAAGGTTTTTGTTGCATTCTCTGGGCCACTCATCTATGTGGAAGGCACTGTCCACTGATCTGCATATGGATTCATCCTTGCAGATCACGTACACCCATACATGATGATTGTCTTCCCTAGGGCGGATGGGATCTTCCAACAAAACAATGTGACAAGTCACATAGCTAGAAATGTCTGACATTGGTTGGAAGAGCATGACCAAGACTTCCAAGTACTACCCTGGCCCCTAATTCCCAGACTTGAACCCAACTGAGCCTCTGTGGGACCATCTCGATGGTCGTGTTCACTCTGTGGACCCCTCCAGCAGCTGTGGGATACACTGCAGTCAGCATGGCTCCACATACCTGTGACCACCTACCAGGACCTTATTGAGTCCTCCCAGCCTGTCTAGCTGCTGTCCGGCGATTACTCTGGATATTAGCTGATGGTCATAATAATGTGACCTGACTGTATATATACACTAGTAATCTAGAACCCGTGGAACTCATGGTAATCTAAACTAATCTATGTTAATCTAGGTTACAATCTATGCTGTTTAAACCATGTGGGTAATACAAAGAACATCCAGGAAGCATGACAATGGATTTTATGCACTCTATACCGCACTGAAAGGCATAACATCAGTACTTGATGCTCGGTGCCAGATGTTGCCTCCTGAAGACCCTAAAGTGCTAAAGAGCAGTACCATTTCCTAAGAGCAAAACATGTCAGGATTACTATTGTCTTTGCAGGAAATTCAGAAAGGCTTTCTTCTTATCCAATGTACTGTACATTTTCCCATATTCCTAGAACTATAGGACAAATATAGATCCCATTAAAGACTCAAGGAAATAGCTTTAAGATTTGCCTAATGGACAAGAGCAAGAGAAGACGCATTCAAGGAATGTCATGGGAAGGAGATTGCCTGAGATCCCGATGATGGACACCTGCTACTTGGCACAGTACCTGGAGGAAATGGAGGACAAGATGCCTTCACAAGAGCGCCCTAAACTCTTTACTTTCCTATACATCAGCCAGGGCCAGGCTTAGAGGTGTGCGACCTGCGCAACCGCACAGGATACATCACCCCTCACTGCTGAAGGTGGCACCAAACGGTTCCCGCTCCTGGGCACCCAGTTAATGGAATCATTCACCTTGCTTCAGGGTGCCACAGCTTAATTGTATCTCTGTCCATAGGACATACAAGTGCATCTCAATAAATTGGAATTAGAGATGAGCGAGCATGCTCGGCCGAACATGCTCGCTCATCTCTAATTAGAATACCATCAAAAACTTGTTTGTGTTTTTTCAGTAGTTCAATTCAAAAAGTGAACCCCATATATTATATAGAGTCATTACAAACAGAGTGAACTTTTTCAAGTGCTTATTTCTGTTAATGTTGATGATTATGGCTTACAGCCAAGGAAAACCCAAAAGTCATTATCTCAGAAAATTAGAATATTATATTAGAGCAACTGTACATTTTTTTTTTAAACACAGAAATGTCGGCCAAATGAAAAGTCTGTGCAGTAAATGCTCTCAATACTTGGTTGGGGCTCCTTTTGCATGAATGACGGGATCAATGCGGCGTGGCCTGGAGGCGATCAGCCTGTGGCAGTGCTGAGGTGTTATAGAAGCCCAGGTTGCTTTGATAGCGGCCTTCAGCTCGTCTGCATTGTTGGCTCTGGTGTCTCTCATAGATTCTCTATGGGGTTAAGGTCAGGCAAGTTTGCTGGCCAATCAAGCACAGTGATACTGCGGTTATTACACCAGGTATTGGTACTTTTGGCAGTGTGGACAGGGGCCAAGTCCTGCTGAAAAATAAAAATTCCATCTCCAAAAAGCTTGTTGGCAGAGGGAAGCATGAAGTGCTCTAACATTTCCTGGTAGACGGCTGCGCTGACTTTGGTCTTGATAAAACACAGTGGACTTACACCAGCAGATGACATGGCTCCCCAAACCATCACTGTTTGTGGAAACTTCACACTAGACCTCAAGCAGCTTGGATTGAGGCCTTTCCACTCTTCCTCCAGACTCTGGGACCTTGATTTCCAAATGAAATGCAAAATTTACTTTCATCTGAGAACAACACCTTTGACCACTGAGAACAGTCCAGTTCTTCTTCTCCTTGGCCCAGGTAAGACGCTTCTGACATTGTCTATTGGTCATGAGTGGCTTGACACATAGAATGCGACACTTGTAGCCCGTGTTCTGGATACGTCTGTGTGTGGTGGCTCTTGAAGCACTGACTCCAGCAGCAGTCCACTCCTTGTGAATGTCCCCCAAATTTAGGAAAGGCCTTTTCTTAACAAATCCTAGACCTCAGGGAAGAAACGGTTCTCCATTGTTGCTTTAGATCAGCATGATCAGAAGCCGTCTTACCTCTTGGTCAAAAAGTGTAGACAATAGAAACTGCGCACTGTTACCACGTTTTTTTTTCTTCCGAGTCAATCACGAATTGACTTTGTTCCTCCATTAAATCCAGAGGCTATTGTTGAATAACAGCACATTTTTGCAGTTTTTCATTCTTGCGCTGATGAACAAATGCAAGGTCCCACCAGCGTTATATAGTCTAGCATAGTGACCAGTTTTGTGGCTATAACCGAGTGCTGACCTAATGGTGGAAGTCCGTTGCTCAAATTGACACGCCTTGCGCTGTTGACACGATTCTCTAGTCAGTGTGTGTGCAGAATGTTTCTCATCGTTGATCAGTACGCACTAGCTGGCAGACTGTTTGATGGGAGCGCGTTTTTAAACGGCTTAGATATTGCTACTTTGCCATGGTGGTGTATTTGAGTGCTTAACTTTATGCCTTGAATTTTTTATTCTCGAAGAGCCATAATGTTACATTTGGTTTTTCTTTGGCTGTCAAGCCATAATTCATACAACATCTAGACAGTTAAATGGAAACACTTGCAAGAAGCTTCATGCTTCTGTTTTGTTAATCGCTTTCTATATATATAGCTTATTATTTGTGTTCCACTTTTTGAACTGAAATTTCTGGAAAAAAAAATACTCTTTGCATGAGTGGATTCTGATTTATTCGAGATTGCATTTCTTGCTAGACATTAGCTGAGCATCCCACTAAGCGCTGGCAAGGACAAGAGACTATTGTTTCCTCTGCCCTGCGCTCGCGCTTGGTTGTACCTATGTCAGGGCGGTGCACAGTTTTTTTTTTTCATATTGGGTGGTATATGCCAGGGCAGTTATGGTCCCTGAAGTGCTGAGGACCTGAGGTGCCATGCCTTGATTGCATCGCTGTAGGACATGCGCTGGACATCCACCAGGTGTATAAGCTTTTCTAATTAGTGAGTGATTCACATGGTGGACCGCAGTGCAAGACGCTCATAATACCTGTGCCAGGAGCTGATAGACCTGAAAGAGAGGCGACATCCATGCAGCTTGGGACAACTGAGCATGGAGAAAGAGCACAAGTATCGTAGGTGGCTTACAGAGAACATGATCAGCACCAGTATGGGAGCACAAAGCATGATAGCCAGCACGCTCCCGTCCATTGTGTTAGTTGGCTGAGCAAACTGTGCTCCTACTCAGCTGTTCGTCACGAGCTGCTCGCCTCCGACTGCAATTCTGGGAATAGAAGCAACAGTGTAGGTCAAACATTTCGCAGGGTGTACGAACGCCTGCTAGATAGTCCATCAATAGTAAAAGTCCTGGACATTTTTTACAAATACGGCATATTTCTTATCAGATGTTGACCAACATTTATGTCCATAAGCCATATTCAATTCTTCCAATAATTATGCCGTGATCAAATTCTAGACGTTAATGACTCGTTTTGGTCATTTTGAAGAGAGAGGAGAAGCCACTGTCAGACAGTGTATAGCAATTGGAACAAGGCTCTGTCTTGTAGTCCTTCTTTCTCTAACAGTTCCATCGGGGAAACCCCAGCAACATCTCTCCCTGAGCTACATTGGGAAGTTGGGCCAGTCACTGCCAAAAAAGTTATTGTACTCATTGTGCCATGGTCATCTTTCTGACAAGTATGCTGCTGGCTACCGTCTGTCTGACAACATTCAGTCGCCACAAACCTTCCCCCTCTAAATTCCAAGTTAGTTTAGTAATTATTGTGTGGGTCAGGATTTATCCCCGACAATTGCGTTGTGCACTAACGCTAGAGAAGAACGTGCTTGAAAGATAATCTGTCAGGCCACATAACCTGGCTCAGCCACACATGGTGAAATAAGCGGGAACCGTTTGGTGGCACATCGTTACAGTTTATACTATAGCTTCCCTGTTGTCAGAAAAATCCTATCTTGTGCGATATAGAAAGGGTTTTCTGGCATATTCTTTCAGATACCTGCATGCTTCCATTGTGGATATCAGTGCGCAGATTTCCTTCTGTATCTTCTTACTGTGTACGAGTTGCGTCATTCTGTATCTTGTTCTTTTTCAAAGGTACACGTTGTATGGAACAGTATGCTTATTTTTTTAAAATGAGCTGTTTTTTTGGTGTAGTGGGATCCTAATAATTATTAATAAAATAGTGGAATAATACTTGTGTTTACAGCAGGTTAGTGGAGGAATACATAATAACAGAATACAACAGACTTAACCTTGGCACTAAGGTACCGTTATCAGTCTGGACTGCACATGTTTCTGAGTAATTAAATATATTAATGTAATAGGTATTTGTTGTGCGCATTATATAGTAATGGTGTATGTGAGGAGTTAAACGTGCTTGATCGTTCAGTCATTTCTGTTATATGCAACACTTAACAAAGGTGTCCAATTTAATGACCCTTACCTTTCAATGAGAGGAAGGGGGCTATGCTCACCGAGTAGAGTATCTTTGGTGTATTCTATATTATTATGCTTCTCTAACTTGTCCAGTAGTAATGACTGCTTGTCGTTACTATCACTTTCCCACCCATTCCAATTGTCATAGTACCTTTCTGATGTTTTGTTGTTTACTAAAAGGCGGGTGCTGGTTTTTTCTTCACCAGAGTTATCTGAGTGGGTTCACACATGACCTGTGATGTTCACGCGTTTAGTAGGTGGCTATGAGTATTCATCTTCTGATTTCACTCAGCTGTGTATGTCTTAAGTAATGTTTCGTGTACAGCCAGATCAGCCGGTCAGAGAGTTTCATGATATAAACATGGATCCGCATACACGAGAACGTCACTAAGGGCTCTACACGAGTCCCACCTTTCTTTTCGCACGAGGGCAAACTGCCTGAGGATGCAGTCTCTCCCCTCGGAGACTTTCCTATCGATAAAAAGCATTAACCCCATCTATCAGGCCAGACCACCACACTGGAGGGCGTCAGAGGCTGGTATACATACATAATATTAAGTGGTCCTAGGCTTGCAGGGGCAGTGATGACCGCAGCGAGAACAGGTAAATGTTGGTGGGGCGAAGCGATGGAGGACCTATAGGAGGACAAATATGTTAGTATGTATCACGAACCACAGGTACGGAGAGAATTCTCTCGCTCCTGTGTGAGTAGGCGGAGTCCAATCGCATCACGGAGTGTTGAGACAACCGACCTGAGACATGTATGTCCTAACACATACGCAGCAATTTCGGGATCGAGTCAATCAGTACCAGCACAGTTTGGGTGTCAAACAGGATCATGGGAGATTTCAGCGGTGGCAGGGTAAGCATTACCTTGGATATAAGAGTTCACTGCCTTGCTGGAGAGGTTCTCTAAGTTTCCACTGGGGCTGAGATTGTTTGTTATGGTGCATGTAAACAAAGGCTCTTCCAGAAGACGCACACCAAACCGGAATTTCGAAGGACTTTATTCTATAAGACTCTTTTTGGTTTGTATCTTTGATATCAAAATCTTGTGGGTTTCTGGATATCTTTAGTTGGATTATAAGATTCCATCCGCCCTATTTGCTTGGAGACCCAATCATCATGTACATTGGGTCAGTAACGTTTGATCCAGTGTGTATACAAGGATGAATCCATATGCAGATCAAGTGGAACCAGTGCCTCCACATAGATGAGTGGCGCAGAGATGCAACATAAAATTTCCTCTTCTCCTTATCCATATATACTTGAGGACCACACATTCGCCCCACTCTTAAGGTAGGAGGGTCGGCAAAGGTGCGTCAACTGTTGTATTCTGTTATTGGTGCATCTTTTCCTTCCTAGAATATTAGGGAGATTAGACCGTGGAGTTTCGGAAAGTACTAGTTTCTCTGAATGTTTATTGCTGCTCGCATGTATAGGACAAATCACCTTGATTTAAAAAGTTGATTGAGAAGGAAATGCAGCAAATTGATTGGTTTGCTTCAACCTAAAATGACGTCTCAGATGCCTTGAAGTGGGCAACCAAAAACCTGAAGATATGGAAGGAAGCAGGGAACTACTGTTCCGCATGGAACTAGGATCGCACGAATATTACGCCCAAGGATGGAGCAGAGTGCCGAAACGGACTATCAGCTCAGCAGGATGATCACACGCCATTCAGAAGTGGACGGTCCATTTAGAATGCCTGCACAAATGAAGCCTTTACTGCTGATGCCTGCCTTTTATCAGAGTGCAGTGACCGGTCTGTAACAGAGTCCATATCGCAAGAGTCATAGCAGTTCTACACGACTGATTGGATGTTATCTAACGCTACATTAAAATCAGAAGGACGGTGAAGGTTTTCACGCAAAGCAAATAAACCTCACCTCCTGGGCTGCCAAAGTCCTTGCGCGTTTGCTATATAATTAAGACGAGGTGGTCTCCGTGAAGGATATGCACTGTCTAAACAGTATGTGGCTCAACGGAGCACATTGACCGATCCCCCAAAACGAGACCACTGGTTGCAACATTTTTGTGGAGCTGATGACAGCAATATACATTGCTCTTAAGTGTAAGGCTCAGATGGACGCAGATCAAGCTATAGCCTCTTATACGATCACTCGATGATGGATCTCCACAACTCCACTCTAACGCTACATTTCTGGAGATCTCAACTCTAGGGCTCCACTATCAGTGAGCGTAGGCGAATCGGTTTATTCGTCCTGAGAGCTAATGGAGAGGTACATGGCGATGATTGTAGCCGACTCTTCACATTGCTTATGCGAATATCTAGGTCTCGACTCATAATCTAATTCTCACATAGTCATTGACTGTGCGACCCGATCCCACTCGACCAGGACGCGATGTGAGTCTATGCGAGTGACTGTCTTGCGCTTCGCGGGGGCAGGGGAGTGGACGCTAGGGCTCTCCTCGCAGCCTGCGTCCGGCTGATGAGGTGCTGAAGAGCCTATTCCGCAGCCACGTGCTTGCGAGCAGCGCATGGACGTATGAGCCATACGCCCGCAGGTCACGACGAGACCGCGACGAGAGGCCTCGCATTAGATAGATTCAGACTGCCAACAGGTCTGCGCAAATAAATGAGCACCGGAGTAAGGTCTATATACCCGCCTCGTCGCTCATTGTATTTTATATTATTATTGAGGTGATCACCCCGCTCATAACTAGGCCGAGAGCCACTGAGAGCCGTGGAGCATTCTTTACATTCTTTATCTAATCCTATCTCATATCGGCACACTTTTATAGATACTGGGAAGGGCACTGTGTGAGCTCATCATATCTTCTTATATCTATTCTGGATGTGATCATTATCAATATGGCGGTGCATGTCATTTATTGCGAACATCACTTATAATCTTGGCGCGAGCCCATTCTCAATTGGGGTCTATCACTTTAATCCTTGATCAGTGCCTAGTATTATATTATTCTGAGCTTATGGATGCTGGCAATACTCATTGTAGATCGTGGTCTCTATATCTCTATGTGGATGCCATCTTATCTTATTAATCTTAGTGTATATTAATCTATCTGCATATCTTTATATTCTGAGGGCGGGAGCTACTTACTCAAGGGGCTTAGTCAACTTTATCACTTATTACCTGTGCATATAACATCTATCTATCTATTTTATCATTCTAGGTGGGTACTTATCTTTTCCCTATCTATTAACTATTCGATCTATCTATATCCTATCTATCTATCTTATCTTATCTATCTTATCTAATTCTATCTTTAGGGTCTCAGCGCCTACATTCTCTTTACTCTTTGTGCTTTATCTACTCTCTTGTATCAATTCAATAATATCTTATCTAAGTCAAGGCTAACTGAGTTGTGGGCTGCACTTCCTTAAATTGTCGTATACATTCATTATCTATCTATCCAGAGTCACTCTAGCGTGAGGGAGCTACCATATACTTGGAGGGTGTCCATCATTTCTATTTCTTTTCAACTGATGCTCAAATTTCTGAGTGGGCTGAATGCTATCCATTATCTTCTTACTGGTTCTCTATCATCATTATCTATTGCGAGTAGTCGTCATCTATGGGGGCTACTCCTATCTATATCTAATTTGTGTTTACAATATTCTATTTGGAGGTCGGGTACAACCTAGCTGGAGGGTCTATATTCTATTCTATATGTCTGGGGCAAATGATATAAATACTGTGCTATATACGAGCCTCCCTATGGGGAGCATCTTATCTAGAGTGGGGTCACTTATCGTATGACTTGGGCTAACACAATGGAACGCTTATATGCGCCGTGTGCACTGTGGGGGCCCACTGATCGTTGCAGATGTCCTACCCAAAAGATAGGAGACTATTGGAATTATCAATCGTGCTCCGGCTTTCACTTGTGAATAAGCCTTTGGACGGCGCCATTATTTCTATAGTTGTATGTCTCTATACTTAGGGTTGTCTACATTATAAGCACCTTGGCCGTGAATCTGAGAGCATGCAGCCGCATTGACAGCACCCTTGAGTTACGTGGCTACCATGGCAAGATCCCAGGGGTAAATCGCCGTGAACCTTATGCTCAGGGCCCAAAGCTCAGGATAGGGGCCCACGGAAGTGATGTTCATGCTCTTCAAGGCGCCTCCCGGAAGGAAGCCGGTAAAATCGAGTATAAAATTAATTGATTCCAGGGCACTTCTCTATCCTAGTCCTAGCTGAAACATGTGATTATTTATCATCACTCCATGTGGCATCTCAATCCATATGGCTAACCTAATTGGCGTTGACCCAAAGCCCAATGTGACAGAAGCACACCCAAAATTTCAACCTTGTCGAATCACAGGATACTGATTTCCTAAATACTCTTCTTCGCATGTGCAAAATAGCATCATCACCTTTTAATCAAGGCAGATGTAATTTGCCGTAGGCATAATAGTATGTTAGCATGCAACTACTTTTCTATATTCTCAATTATGAGTTGCCAGATACTGCAGGCTTCTGCTTAGTTCAATAACAGGAACGCTATGGTCAGTTAAGTTAAAAGTAAAATATCCTCTATCCACAAGATTAGGGAATATTTGCTAGTGCCTCTCACTTTAGATTTGTGGATGGATTTCTCTAAGCGGAAGCTGCCATGCACGGAGCCCACGCGGGTGAACGCGGTGCACGACCTGATGGGACTCCGAAGAATGGGGGCCCCCATAACCGAGTCCAGTTGGCTGTCCCCACACTGAAAAATGAAACGGGAGCGGTCGCAGTTGGACAGGACGCCTCGGCATGTCGCAAGCGCATGCCCAAATTACCAATCACTCTACTATGGAACTAGCCACAGACATACTTACATGCTCCCAGCAGCTTCCGCACAAACGTCAAGCGATGCAGCTTCTGAGAGGTCCGCAGAAGGGGAATGAAATCGGTGTGGGGCCCAGCGCCACTAGCGCGATGAAGTAGGCAAACCGGCTGCTTCCTATTCCATCCCTAACTTAGAGGAGCGCGGCTGCACGGTTGGACCAAGAGTGAGTGGGTCGCGCGGGCCGCTTGTGTCTTCCGAGTGTGTTGTTACATGACTACCATTCTTAGGCACCAACTATTGTGTTTTAGTGAACCATACTTAAGATATTTAGTTCAGTAACTTAAAGTAAAGTGAAAAAAGCAATTTATAGTATTCACTGGAATTATTATAGACGTAATATAATTTTTGTGACGGTTATTAGAGAGAAAGCGCCCCTTATTTGAATGAGAATAACTCTTCATACTCTTACTTTCGTGATAAAAGGATTTATACACATAAACATGTATAACACCGTTCTTGAGATATCGTGTTTGAAAAGTTATTTGTGGCTTACCCTATAATGTTTCGCCCTTCTTATCTTTAAGTCTAGCATAGTTGATAATCCTTGACGAACTTTGAGAGAGGAGGGTGTAGGCTCTTTGTATAACAACTGGTGTAAAACAAAGTGAGGAAAAGACCAAAAAAATCCATTCGTAGTATCGAAGTTGAACTAAACAAATCCGCAAAACTCTTTTTTCGAAACTTTCTTGAGAACTATTTTGGAAAAATCTACAAACATTAGTCTTTGCGTAACATTTTGTCACTAGATATTCACTGGTTTGAAGGGAACCAACAGTCCGTGCATAACCTATGCGTGATTATTTTCTGCCGAAGAATTGAAAGTCTCGATCTTCATCTTTAGGTCTGTTATCTTGTTTATTCCCTATTATGTTTTCTAGGTAGGGAATACTTAGGAACAGTGGACATGTAACCAGAGAGGATACATCTGTCTCACCGAGGTTCAGGCTTCAAGTTTCTCTGAGTGAGAGTATACAATGGTAATGCATCTAGTGAAGGAACATGGGAAGCTTCGTTCTGAGGTTGCTCGAGTGTAACCTACTCAAGTAATGATCGGTGCCTCATGTTTCGCCTTGCGAGCGTGGAGAAAGGGAAAATTTTGCACCAAGGGCTTGAGTGGTGGCCTGAAGTGAACAAAGACGTATTACTGTAATAAGATATAGATGATCGCTCATTAAATACCGACTGTACTGTGTTTTTTGTCCTCTTTTGTTCTTCCCGTAGGAGGATTGTGATCTTGAAATCGCGGCGACTATGGCAGCGGCCACAGGAGATGGACGGGACGATCCCTAGTGGTGGCCTTTTCAGTCTTCTGCTCAAGCCATTGAGACTCATTCATCCACCATTCGCGGATTGGGTGGGACTTCCTGCCTGTCCCCGGGTGTACAACCTGTTCTCTTGCGCGAACTAAACTGAGCCAAACGTTTATGTCTATGGGGGAGAAAGCGCAGAGAGTATCCGCATAAGAGTAAATCACAGTGTTGGCAGAGTTTGAGGCAGAGACGAGAGACCAACGCTCTGAATGGATTTTTCCATGTTAATGATCTATTTTTAATTGGGTTTGGTGCGTGCGACGGATCACCAGAAGGGAAGATGTCACTTTAGCAATGATGGAGATGATGTGGTCTATGGAGGAGGATGACGCGCCGTGGAATAGGTTGTGCAAAGTGTGACAAGTCGCACATGCCAGTTATGCGGAACATAGACGAGCGCGCATTTTTTCATAGTACACCAAAAATTTTCTATCTTATCGAGATCAGTCCATGTCCGTCAATGGCTTGTAGCTAAGGTGTTTAAGAGAAGAGCAATGGATACTCACATCAAAGAGTTCATGTGCATAAAGATGACTACATGGATGAGAATGTGTGAGAGTTTGCGGAGACTGTCAACAAGGAAGGTAGCTAAAATAATATGTCAGTACTAGGGTGGATAATACAGTTTTTTGTGAACGAATTGAATAAAGAAAGAGACTGGGTTTCAGCCCCAGAGAAATCCGATAGGGGTGGAGATAATCCTCAGAGGGGGATTGTCACCACAGGGCAGAGTACGCAACGCCCCCATGTACTCAGAAGCATCTAGCCAGAGTCATCTCAAGCTTTAATAAGCGCGCGAGGGCAAAGGCATTTTTGTCTCCAGATCCGGTGCATGTTAATAATCCAATCCGGGCTCCTGCACCGGGGCTGAGACTTCCGAGATCAAGCAGTAGACGCCCGGATTTTGGTATCAGTGGCCCACAAGAGGGAGCACTGATGTGGCGGGCTTTTAGCGCCTTGGCCTTTCCACTAGGGCCAACCTGACAGCTTAGAAGGTAGGCGCTTAAAGCCGGTATCCTTGTACCGAGGAAGCGGGTGAATATCAATCAAACCGAGTAGCTACGAAGAGCGTCACTCTCTCTGGCAGGAAACGATCAACTCTGACTTTATGATGAAACCAGCGGCGATCTCATAGATTTCAAGCCTCAACGTGCACCGACAAGTGGATGTTGGGTTTAGTGCCTAAACATAAAGATGCATTCGCCCTGCGACGATATCTAGCGTTGCAGGGCAATGCAGTAGGGCATCGCGCACGCTGATGAGAGGTTGGCGGTGCCGCGGTGCGTAACGATAAACAGAGCCAAGCGACGTAAGCCCTGGATGGATAATTCAAAGGCTTGTCCCGATTTCAGCTCTGAGAAGCTTGGACACGAGCCCTCTGAATACTTGATAGTGACTATAAAAATTCACAAGCTTTGCGAGTGGTGAGGTCGCTTGTGTAGAGCTTCAATTATTATTCCCATATATGTATTCAAATTGTTATCTATAGGTCTTTTTCTAATTATTGGTATTACTTTAGGCAAAAAAAGTAAGAGAGATAGCTTCTTAAGAGTCAAGTAGGAATTCTTAAAACTGGTACCTGTATATAAAGGCTGTAAATCAAGTCTATTTGAACAGCTCTCTATGATCCAAAATTATATCATAATACGTCAATGACGCCAAAATACAGTAAGCACAATTGGGATAATATCGATTGTCGTGATAAACGTACAATTTTTTTTGTTAATAGGGCCTGTGAAAGTGAGTGCATTAAGTTGAAAATAAGGTAAGGGGCGGAAGACTGCCGGGGTGAGTGACACTGGATTTGCATAATATTAATGTCATACGCAGAGGATCATCTTTACAAGTCCAATAGGTTTTTTTTGATACAACCTAGAGGATGCCGACTGAAGAAGAAGACCTAAAGGCTCGGTATGCGAGAGACACGGTTTTAGGGACTCTCTATGCTAACGGGAGAAACCTGATAAACGTCACACAAGCAATCCACAGCATTAAATCAAATTCGCAGAAATCACTATTTTGATCCAGTGTTGTGGACCACACACTTATTGATTCATTGAGACGAGATAGCGAGATCAATCCCAAAGAGAATCTATTGCTTATGCACCGAATGTCGTCAATTCCATTTTTACAAGATTTCGTACTTTATGAACGAAAGTCTAATTTCTCTTTGACAGAAATTGCGGAAAGATAGCAGCTGTTGAGGCATAGAAATTTGAGCTTCAAGATTCATACTTCTGTACATATGCTGGGCGCTGCAAACGACATCAGCTAGGACGAGCAAGGCGGTTCCCCTTACACACTATAACTGCCTGAGTGTCGCGAAAGTGCTAGTACGAAACAGCTAATTGAAGCAGTACTATTTCTGGAGTCTAGAGTCCATGCACAAAGAATTGAATATACACTCACAGCATCTCCACGCCGTGAAGAGTACACAAAATTAATCCGTAAAATTGTCCGTAGGCATGTTAAACAAGACGGACGATACCAAACTTTGTAATGCTGCATGAGCGTATCAGTTCAGCCGTTTAAGCACTAAGACGAATCAAAGCATTTTCAGAAGAACTCGTCTCTAACCGAAGCGATGGATTTGGCACAGTAAAGTGTCGGTAGAAAAGGGTTATAATTCGTTTAAATGCTATCGAGAGAGTGAAAATAACTAATTTTCCAATAGTATTCTTAATCCATTGAATCATATCGAAGCCGGCCGATAAAATGAGGGGTCCGCCCCCACCTTCATAACTCTTAGATTGACCATGATGACCTCGCGTTATGTGAAGGTGCCATGAAACTACAAAAGCACTAGTCGATGGACTAGAAAGTCATTTCTGCGCTTGTTTCTGCTGCGAGTGATAATTTCTATGGACTGCTGAATTATGGCAAGAAGACTCGCTCTGGAACAATTATCAGCGCGACGAGTCAGTATATACCTCACCCATAAGATTATAGGAGATGATCACACAAAGACTGATGCTAATAAGTATGGGTATTCACAACTTTGACTAAGTAATGGATTAAGTCCTTATCACATGATCATTCTTCCAAAAGGATGAAAACACCACTGAGCATATTGCTTTGTTGAACGGTACAAGCATGGGCGGAAAAATGACTAAAATAAGATAGAGGTCAGTATTCAGCAAGGTAGCAAGGTAACATAGCGACGTTTAAGCCAATTATATGTAGTTGTATTCTTGGTACGATAGAAAGCAGTATTATAGTAGTTCATTTCTTGTACATAGGAGGTATTATAGTAGTTATATTCTTTACATAGGAGCAGTATTATAGTAGTTATATTCTTGTACATAGGAGCATATTATAGTAGTTATATTCTTGTACATAGGAGCATATTATAGCAGTCTATATTCTCTGTTTGTACATAGAAGGCCAGTATTATAGGGCCCAGGAGCCATGAGGGTGGGCCTTGTGGAACATTGTTAGACGTACACACCTCTTGTAAGGGTAATTAAAGGTAGAAAAGTGCAATGACATTGGTCTAAAAAGTATACACACCTGTACGTAGGAGGGAACGGGAGTTAGGTTACAAGAAATTTGTTTCGGGCGGTGCGGGTAGGGTGCTTAATTCATTACAAGATTTGTGCCGCAAGAGCACAGAGTCACATTTAAGGATACTGATTGGGTATGTCCTTAACTCGCCCATTTCTTTGTACAAGTCAGCACGAATAAGCGCACCTGAAAGGGTATAACTGATGGGAAGGGCCCCAACCTGAAAAACCCTTGGCACCAGGGGCCTAATGAAAATCCTTTTTAAGCTACATGTATGGAGCCGCCTGGGATACAGGAAGGTTGTGAATAGTAGATGACGCCTGAGTAAAGTGATATATTAATTTATTTCTTGCTCACGATGACGTTTTATGGTGTGAAGGTGGTTATATGTGAGGTAGCATTCCATTGGCTAACGTCACTAGCAATCAATTAGTGTATGTGTTCAGTTTTTCTACTATCCGCATAGACATCTTCTCATTATTGGTACCCCTATTTTCATGATTACCCCATGTCTAACTTCATGTGGGCCCAAGGAATATTTAATTTCTTGTTTTTTATTTCACATAAAAAATTTCATAGCAGTTTTGTAGGACAACTGCATTGATTGGTCATTAGTAAGGCAATGCCCCGAGCTGAGAGGAACCTCAATAGAGTTATTTACCTTGATCCAACAAAAAAAATTCTAAGGAAAAGTGTCATCCATAATTTTGTATATCAGTGACTTTTTTGACTGTTAACATTGCTCATTCTTCCAATGTCCATCAATTTCAGGTAGACTGTGGTCAAGTTACCACCTCATGTCTTCATGTTATTAAGAATGGAGATGCATGTGACAGGACACTTTCATATTAACAATAACCTAGCCTGAGGGCCCAGAATCCATTTACAAAGATAAATAACAAATAACCTAGGCTATAATGATCCCTTTGGGGCCTGAGCTTATAAAATTTAACTTTTAATTAGCTCCTTTTAAAAAACAAGAAATAAATGTGTAAGGTGCCCAAAATACAGTGTCTTTAAAAACACATGTAGCATCCAGAAATGGTCAGGTAAAGTGATGTCATTAGTTATAGAGTATTGACTAACACTGAAAGAATCTGTATTTTTATATGTGTGGTAGGCTCCAAACTGCAATAAGCAATAAGTGGTATCATCAATTGCAGATACTGTATTATTTCACCAGGTGGACATCAGACTTCATGCCCATCTTTACATCTGTAGGTACTACCACTGGTGAAGATAAACAGTAGTCGCTGTATCCGTCAGGACACCCACGGCACACTATAGACAGCTTGTAGAGTGCCCTGCTGTCTCAGTATCAAGCAGATAGTCTGATTTCTTCTGGTGTGGCACTATGAGGGACCTATGTTAGGGTCCCTTCATGCGCACTTTCTGGCCTTATATTCAGGACCGGTAAAACTGCCTGGGACTTATTTAAGTCACACCATAGTCAGCCTGAACTGGTGTGCTGGGAAGTCTAAAGTTTTCAGCTAATTCAAAGGAACTATCGGAGCCTACTCCATGTACACCTCCTGTCTAAACCGTAATTGGGAGTCTAACACGTCCCAACGGTCCCATTTGGATGCAACAGCAATTTTTAAAAATGAACAAACAGACTTGCTCCCCCAATATGTTTCGCCACGTATGTGGCTTCATAAGGGGTAAGGAGCAGCTAACCAGAGGCTGTGGAAACGGTGTCTTTTACCTTAACGTAAGTACCGCCCTGTCCGGCCAAACTCCAATCCCATAGTCCCAAGGCTACTGGGCATACATCATGGCCAATCCTCACCTACCAGCTTACCTGTCCTAGCGCAGCATTTGCTGCACAAATAGGTCAAAGGATAGACCATGTCAGCGTCAGGTGGTATGAGCAGGTCCTGGTCATAATGCGCATGTCCCGGGACTTAGACGCAGCTTGCGAATGTTCATTGCGAATGTTTTAGGACTTAGACTGAGCAGGGAAGAAAACGTTCGCTGTGTGTGTACGTCACTGCACATAAACCAGCAGATGCTGATCATAATGCGCATGCCCCGGGACTTAGACGCAAATTGCAAGTGTTAACTGCATATGTTTTGAGACTTAGACTAAGCAGGGAGGAGAAGGCTCGTCATGTGTGTATGTCACTTCACTTAGACATTGGTAGTCTTTAGACTTAGACTGAGAAGAAACACAAAATAGCAAAGTGCGCATGCCACTGCACTTATACGCTAGAACCATCCCCGACCATGTACATACAAAAAACCCAGACATACTAGGGTGACACTAATCTAAATGACTCCTCATAAATGACCCATTCAATACATTGGGCAGTTTATTAGCAGTAACCTATAGTGTAATATAATCCACTCACTGCCAATACCTAATAGAGGTTAGCAGTGATAGGTGGCCATTATGTAGGTAGCCCAGTGACTGCATTTGGGGGTTCCTACATATTCAAAATAAAATAAATCAATGTTGAAAAGTAACAAATGTGTATATATATATATATATATATATATATATATATATATATATGAACATGTTCCTTGCATCCCTTTTACTAATTTTTAAAACTATACAAAATCAGGAATCATGGGGGGATCAGATAAAGGCTGCAAAGGAGAACCCTTCGTTCAGACCATTAGGACTCATTGTGTTGAGCCTATGGATCCAACGCGCCTCATTCTGTAACAGGCGCTTATCTAAATCTGGGGCCCATTTTCATCTTTTCAATGCCCCAAAATTTCAGAACTCTCGAGTTGCCCTTGTTAAAGTATTTAATATGCCTAGTGATGGCTGTGTCTTTATTAGTTTCAATGGCACTCAGATGTCCTGAGATCCTTCGTCTCAATTCTTGTGTGGTTTTGCCCACATATAGCTTGGGGCAAGTACAACTGGCTAGGTATATGACTCCCTGGGTCTTACAGGTAATTAGTTGTCTAATTTGGTACTCTTTGCCATCCTGAGGACTAGTATGTCTGTTTTTTTGTATGTACATGGTCGGGGATGGTTCTAGCGTATAAGTGCAGTGGCATGCGCACTTTGCTATTTTGTGTTTCTTCTCAGTCTAAGTCTAAAGACTGCCAATGTCTAAGTGAAGTGACATACGCACATAGCGTACTTAGACTTCCCAGCACACCAGTTCAGGCTGACTGTGGTGTGACTTAAATAAGTCTCAGGCAGTTTTACCGGTCCTGAATATAAGGCCAGAAAGTGCGCATGAAGGGACCCTAACATAGGTCCCTCATAGTAGCCACACCAGAAGAAATCAGACTATCTGCTTGATACTGAGACAGCAGGGCACTCTACAAGCTGTCTATAGTGTGCCGTGGGTGTCCTGACGGATACAGCGACTACTGTTTATCTTCACCAGTGGTAGTACCTACAGATGTAAAGATGGGCATGAAGTCTAATGTCCACCTGGTGAAATAATACAGTATCTGCAATTGATGATACCACTTATTGCTTATTGCAGTTTGGAGCCTACCACACATATAAAAATACACATTCTTTCAGTGTTAGTCAATACTCTATAACTAATGACATCACTTTACCTGACCATTTCTGGATGCTACATGTGTTTTTAAAGACACTGTATTTTGGGCACCTTACACATTTATTTCTTGTTTTAAAAGGCGCTAATTAAAAGTTAAATTTTATAAACTCAGGCCCCAAAGGGATCATTATAGCCTAGGCTATTTGTTATTTATCTAGGACACTTTCATGAAGCGGGTGGGGAGAGAACACTACAGCCAATCATATTGTCAGAAAATTTGAATGCAGCAGGAGATAGTTGATCCTACTTTGTCAGAAGTGGTGACCCATCTACTCACGTGATGTCATAGAAATATGTGATGGGACAGTGCCTTGAAGTTGGTAAGTGAATGAGAATGGGCTTGTATCTGATGGGTCATTATCATGAAGTGGTTTGGGAGAGAAAATTACAGTTAATAAAAAATTGTAGGCAGCAGGAGATGATTGATCTTATTTTGTCGGAAGCAGTGACCCATCTACTCATCTACCCATCTACTTACATGATGGCAGAGCAGCATGTGATGGGACAGTGCCTTGAAGTTGCTGTAGTGCCCTGAAGCAGGGGTACTTTGACATTTAGACATTTGTGGACATTTTTCTATTTCCCCTATGCAAAGTTATAAACATCTAATTTTATTTCACTTGAAACAGTTAACTTGCATTAATACTGTTTAATACTGTATTACTGCATTTTATATGTTTTTATATAAATCCTGTTCGTTACCACTGTATTTGCATGGCTCTGTGGACAGAGTTAATAAATACTGAGAGACTGTTAGGACTTTGAATATGAAACTGGTAATTTTCCGCAGCCGTCATAGAGTTTGAAGAAGACCATGTTTTGGTGGGAAAAAGCCAGACATTGTTTACCACCAAACTCAGACAGCTTGACCTTGTGACTGGTTTAGCTCTGTTGTTATGTCTGGACACTTGTTTTTGTCTGGAAAAACTGCTGTGTCATTGCCATTGAGTATCATTGAAGCTCTAATGTAGGTCTATGAGAGACGGAAAGTGTTACAATGTATCTGTTTGTGCTGAGCTTCTCCACTCCACCCCTCCCACTAGAAGGTTCTAGTCTAGCTAAAAAGGAGAGCAGTCAGAGTTCCTAGTGTTCTGCAGTTAGGGAACAGTGCTTGGTAGAGGAGACTATGCTAGACTACTGGGTGACCAGAAGAAGACGCTGAACCGGGGATACTCTACTACAGACCCTGGATCACCAGCCTTGGACCAGGGTTCCAGCCTTCTGAAGATATAGAGGGACAGCTAGCTCAGGCCTTTCCTCAGCATCAAACCCTTCTTCTGTCCGGGAGGAGACTGGAGAAGCCAGCCCTATGCCTCGTCTGTATTGTTTTGCACCTGAATTCCTCCAGTAAAGAAGCACACTGGTTTACTGTAGACCCTGACTCTCTGGACTTATTTCCCATTGGGGTGCACCACGCCTTACCATCCCTTCCAGAGAGCTGCAACACGTGGTGACACCTCGATGGTGTCCAGGGGACCCAGCGTAGTATTAGGGCCACCCCAAACCCGGCTACTACATTGGTGGAGATATAACCTCTTTAATTGAATGAGAATGGACTTGCATCGGATGAGACATTATCATAAAGTGGGTCAGGAGGGAAGACTACAGCCAATCATATAGTCAAAAATTTGAAGGCAGTGGTGGGGACATCCCTCATGTGATGGTAGATCAGTATGTGATGGTACAATAAGTGGTGATAAAACATCTGGGAGTTAATGATAATGGGGAAACTAGGCAGTATCATTAAGTGGGTGAGGGGAGAACACTACAACCATTCAGATCATACAAATATAAACGGCAGCAGAAGACGATTGATCTGACCTTGTGGGATGCAGTGACGCATCTACTCATACAACTAATTAGGACAGAGCATTATATAATGGGACAGAGCCATAAAACTGGTGAACATAGGACATCCAGAAACCAATTAGATTATGGGCAGATGGTAAAAAAGAGAGGAGTGCCATCGACTTGTTCCAGGCAGGACTTCTTATGACGGGACACTGTTATAATGATGAGTCAGGACTAAATACTAAGAAGCACAATTCTATATTTCACCTGTAGCTTGTTTTTCTGAGCTAGTTTCGTTCCCCTGCACCAGCACAATGTTCAGCCTGGGGGCATCTAAACACACCTTCACATAGCCCTGCATACAAGAAATCAAGTGAAATGACAGCTACAGAATGTCAGGGATGCAATATTTTTTAGGTTTAGCCTTTGTGTCAACCCCAAACCTAATACCAATAAATAAAAAAAGTGAAGTGGGTGGGGTCTTCAAAAAGTTGCATCTCGAGCACTCTCTCTAACACATGTACTTAGGGTTGCCATCTGCATTTGAGAACCCTCGCCCATAGAAGCCGATGATTAAATGCTGAATCACACTTTATTGAAGTAATAGGAAGGTTCTGTGTGCAGATGAGCCACCTCTACTAACAAGGTATTTTGGGTACATAATATGCCCTAAAGCATATTCAATGTTAAATCTTGTAGATCAAGATCAGGCAGGCACATACAGCATTCAAAAAGCAAATAATAATGTGTGATTTTTTTTTTTTTGGGGAGTATGCATAATTTAAAATATTTTGTGAAGGTGCATCCTTACATGCTGGCTCGGACTTGAAATAAAGATAATAATCTCAATCTAATATCTACTGTATTTTAAAACAAAACTCAGAGGATAATTGTGGCTATTGGTGAGCTATGCCCTTTGAATAATTTTGTATGGTTAACTGCTGGTCCCTAAATACAAGAATATAACTACTATAATACTGCTCCTATGTACAAGAATATAACTACTATAATACTGCCTCCTATATACAAGAATATAACTACTATAATACTGCTCCTAGCTACAATAATATAACTACTATAATACTGCTCCTATGTACAAGAATATAACTACTATAAAACTGCTCCTATGTACAAGAATATAACTATTATAATACTGCTCCTATGTACAAGAATATAACTACTATAATAATGCCTCCTATGTATAAGAATATAACTACTATAATACTGCTCCTATGTACAAGAATATAACTACTATAATACTGCTCCTATGTACAAGAATATAACTGCTATAATACTGCTTCTATGTACAAGAATATAACTACTATAAAACTGCTCCTATGTAAAAGAATATAACTACTATAATACTGCTCCTATGCAGAAGAATATAACTGCTATAATACTGTTCCTATGTACAAGAATATAACTACTATAATACTGCATGCTACAAGGAATATAACTATAATACTAACAAGAATATATGCTATGTACAAGAATATAACTGCTATACAAAACTATATACTGCCTATGTACAAGAATGAATACTGCTCCTAACTACTATAAATACTGCTCCTATGTACAAGAATATAACTACTATAATACTGCTCCTATGCTATAATACTGCTCCTATGTACCTATATAATTACTGTCCTATGTAACAAGAATATAACTACTATGTACAAGAATGCTATCCTATGTAATATAACTGCTCCTATGCTATGTACAAGAATATAACTACTATAAAACTGCTCCTATGTACATATAACTGCTATACTTAACTATAACTGCTCCTATGTACAAAGAATATAACTACTATAATACTGCTATAACCTATGTACACTAAAGATATAACTACTATAATACTGCTATGTACATATAACTGCTCCTATGTACAAGAATATATGCTATGTACAAGAATATAACTACTATGCTATGCTCCTACAAGAATATAAACTACTATGTACTATACTACTGCTATGTACTATATATCTACTATATAACTGCTCCTATGTACAACTAAGCTCCTTAATATAACTACTATAAATACTGCTCCTATGTATATAACTGCTCCTATATAGCTCCTATGTACTAAGTATATAACTACTGCTCCTATGTACAAGAATATAAACTACTATAATACTATACTATGCTCCTATGTACAAGAATACTACTATAATACTATGTACAAGAATAAAACTGCTAATATAACTACTATAAATACTGCTCTACACTATACTATATAACTACTATATATACTGCTATAAAGAATATAACTATAAATATGCTCCTACAAGAATATATAATACTGCTCCTATGTACAAAGAATATAACTACTATAATACTGCCTCTATGTACAAGAATATAACTACTATACTGCCTCCTATGTACTACTATAGATGTATATAACTACGCTATGCTACAAAGAAATAACTGCTATAACTGCTACAAGAATATAACTACTATAAAACTGCTATGCAAAGAATATAACTGCTATAATACTGCTATGTACAAGAATATAACTGCTATGTACAAGTATAACTAATAATAGAATATAACTGCTATGCTCCTATATACTCCTATGTACATATAACTATAACTGCTATGTACAAGAACTGCTTCCTATGTAAGCTACTATGTACAAGATATAACTACTATATATACTACTATAATACTGCTCCTATGTATATATATACTGCTCCTATGTACAAGAATATAACTACTATAAACTACTATGCTACTAGCTCCTATGTAGTATATAGCTATATGTACAAGATATAAAATATAACTGCTCCTATATATACTGTACTGCTCCTCTATAATACATAAGCTATAAAGATATATAAACTGCTCCTATGTACAAGAATATAATGCTATAATACTGCTCCTATGTACAAGTATATAAACTACTATAATATACTGCTCCTATGTACAATATAAAACTGCTATATATACTGCTCCTTTACTGTATAAGAATATAAAATATAGCTACTATGCTCCTGTGTACAAGTATATAACTATATAATACTATAATACTGCTCCTATGCTACCTATGTACAAGTATATATACACTACTATAATACTGCTCCTATATACTAGCCTACAAGAATATAACTACTATACTATAAAGAATACTATCTCCTGTTTACAAGAATATATGCAGCTACTATATATACTGCTCCTATGTACAAGAATATAACTACTATAAACTACAAGAATATAACTACTGCTCCTATGTACAAGAATATAACTACTATAATACTGCTCCTATGTTACAAGTAATATAACTACTATAATACTGCTCCTATGTACAAGAATATAACTACTATAATACCTGCTCCTGTACAAGAATATAACTACTATAAATACTGCCTCCTTGCTGAGAGGTTTGTGTGCTCTGCAGCTCTCCTGAGGCTTTGGATGTCTGGAGAAAGTCCATGGCGGGGCCAACCCGCCAGGGGGAAACCTTCCAAGAAAGGCCCAGGCTCCTAGGCCTAATCTGGGAAACAATACCCAGCCAAACTTCAAACAGGGGATGTAAATCCCAAAGTTTCTGTGGATGGAAAGAATGTCAGCGGTTCCAGTGCAAGACAAGAAGAATCAAGAGTAAATGTCTGGTGAAACCACCTACCAGTGTGAATGAAAGATCAGAAGTGAGAAACCATGCAGAGTGTGCAGGAGGTGAGATCTCCATTGCCAGCCTCAGGTGGACAATCCACCTCCACTCCTGGAAGGCAGAGGAGGACATCCCTGGAAAGGCAAACTATCCAGCAGAATCTGCAGCAGCGTGTGGTGATAGATTCTGAGCGCAGAAGGTCTGGGGGCATGCAAGCTGTGAAGGAGACCAGGAGCAGTAATGGAGGAAGACTCAAGGTGTTACTAGTGCCGTCTGTGCTGCAAATCCAGGATCCAGTCGCCCATCTGGAGATTGTGACCCAAAAAGGCGACAGCAGCCGCAAAAATCCAGGGACCGCAGGGTTCTGCACCAAAAGTGCTGAGTCATTTGCCAGGAAACAGCGGACAGAATCTACCTAAGGAAACCTGTACTGCAACCAAACAGCCTGCAAAACTCCCCAGCAGCAGCAATCAGAGGCCTCCAGAGCAACCACCTGAGCTCCACCTGCTGATCAGATCCCCAGCACTGGTGAGGAGAATGGAGACATTTGAAAAAACACCAAACTGTAACCTGCAAAAAACAGATAGACTGCACATACAAACTGAAGCCCGCAAACCCAGGGGAAGCAGGCCTTACTGGACAAGAAGCTGGACTCACTGGCCAAGGAACTCGCTGACAATGCACAAGAGATTGACTTTGTCTTAGAGAAAATGGGACCAGTGGGAGAAGACATACAGGAACCAGCAGAGGTTTGAGAAACGACAAGAACTCTGAGACTAGATTCAACTCTAGGTCTGAACCCCAGCAGTCCCATGTAAGACCCATCTTACAGCCAGCAACTCTTCCTTTTGAGGAGAGAGAACTATACAAGAGGAAAACATCTAAGCAACAACAGCCAAGTCCTGCATCAGCCCCCGGTGAGGTACTACAAGTCCCAGCAGTAAGTACTGCACAAAATGAAAACTGTGGACTCTTACCTGATGATAGCAGTGAAGTGGCAGTGCAGACACCACAAGTCCCGAGGAGGCAGAGCACTGCAGGGAGGACTGTGGACTGATACCGGCAGGTAACACTGCAACAGCACCTCAGGGTGTATGTGAGCAGGACACTCAGGACTGTGGTGTGCAGGGGGTTAATACTCAGGACTGTAATGTGCAGGGGGTTCATACTGAGGACTGTGGTGTGCAGGGGGTTAATACTGAGGACTGTAATGCTGATGATATGTCTGATGTTGTTGATGTCTCTGTATGTGAATAATGTCCCAGCTGAGGAGTCATCTATAGCAGCTGGTAACTATAGAGACCCCGGGTGTTGATGGTGGGGAGGGGGGCAGTGCAGCCTCAGGCTGAGGAGTTCCCCCTTTAGTTACACCACAGGCAGTAAGAGCCCAAATAGTACAGGCGGTCCAGCAGCCCACACAGCGCCCCCCCCGCAGGACACTGGTCAGACGTCTGGGAATGCTTGGAGTCGGGGTTCACCGTCATTTCCCTCTAACACCAGATACACAGGCCAGGCTTTCAAGAGAAGGAACGTTGTCAGTTTCAGACATAAAGGGGCAAAGGAAGATCTACCTGACAGAAGGTGTGTGGTCAGAGACATGCTGTGTACCCAGATGGGCTTCCTGCCAACCAACATCCTGGCAGTAATAAACCTTCCAGACAGACAGGGCTATGATACTAGCTTCAAGCTGATGTCTGATCTGGACCGGTTCTGGGCTCTCTACACCTGGGTCAGAGATACTGAGGGGTGGAATAAGTTCAGCTTTATCCCCATATCTAAGCCTGACACTGTAAATGTCACTATCATTTTCTGGAACGAGTCTGTCCCCCCTCAGGATATTATAATCTGGCTGAGGAGGCATTGTGACCTCAAGTCAAACCTGACCAAGACCAGGGATGAGGATGGAATCTGGACCGGGGGGTGGAGGGTCCTGGTACATACACCAGCACCGAGAACATCACCCCATCACTTCCCAATTCCTTCTCATTGGCCGGCGAGAGAAAGGTGTTTGTTTCTACCCTGGTCAGCCCCGGCTGTATGCTTTAAATGTGGGAAGTCCTGGTCACGTGGCGAGTGTCTGCACCATGGTGAAGTGCAGCCTGTGCGGGGACATCGGCCATGTGAGCTCCACCTGTCAGAACATAAGGTGTAACCTATGTGGTAATATTGCGTCACCCCATAAAGACTGTCCTGAAGCGTGGCATAACATCTGTAGAGATCCCCTGATGAGACTTGGTGGAAGGGGCAGATGTCCCAGATGAGGAGCAGGAGGAGGAGGCGCTATTGTCAGGGTCATTGTACACAGTACCAGAGACCCACACATGAGCGGTACTGTGCCGGAACACCAGCAGGCAGGGTAACACTGAGGGGACATGGAGGTTGTGGGCAGCAGCCTGTAGAGCGTCCAGTGTCTGTCTCTTCCCCTGCCCCAGCACCCACCACTGGGGAAAATAAAAAACGCAAAAAGGATAAGTCCAGCCGCAGGTCTGAGGGTGAATGGACAACCGTCCAAAAACCCACAGAAATGAAAGTGCCCAGACAGGATGATGTCACTATAACTACTAACAGATACAGTGTGCTATCCGAGTCAGACGGAGAGGCAGAGATAGAGCGAGAGCTGAAGCGTATGATGGCAGAATGTGATGACGACCCAGGAGGGGATCCTCCCACAAAAAGGAGACCTCTGTATGCCGAGTCACAGTCTGTATGGGACATGGAAACCGGTAGTCAGCAAGACAACTCTGACTCTTTTATGATGATGGGGGTTATCTTTCTTCTTCTTCTCCTGATGGCAGACTTCCATCTTAAAGTGGTCACCAGTAATGTGAATAGCATTAGAGCTAGAAGGACCAGACATGTCGTCTACGAACACCTGAGATACCTCAATGCCGATGTGTTCTTCCTGCAGGAGACACGATTAAATACCTTAGGTCTCATACGAGAGGCAGAGAGAGAATGGCAGTCTGGTCCGTCCTTCTGGTCGATGTCTGTGGAGCCTTATGCCGGAGTTAGTATCTTGTTTAATACCCATGATGTAATTGTACATAGACTAACGGAGGTCTCGATGGGAAGGTGCCTGCTGCTAGAGATCACCATCCGAGGTAGAAGACTCCGGCTTATTAACATCTATGGGCCACAGACAGTGAGCGAAAGGACTCAGCTTTTTAATGATGTAAAGCCATACTTATTCACTTCTATTCCGGTTATCATGGCTGGAGACTTTAATGCCATCATTAGAGCCAGTGACAGGCCTAGTGGTAGACCCCTTACTAGGGACTGTAAGGTCCTAAACAGCATCATTCTGCAGGCCGGCCTGTCTGATGTCTTTGTACTAGCTGGTAGGAGTCCAAAATTCACCTACACCTGTGCCGGACGCAGCAGTAGGATAGATCTGGCTCTGGTGAGTCCCAATGAAGCCATCAGTGAAAGAAGGGAAAAGACAGTCCCTTACTCCGATCATTTGGCCTTATACTTTTGTTTGAGTGCAAATAAGCATCCAGATGTTGGTAGAGGGTTGTGGAAACTAAATTCCAGTCTTTTAGATGATAACACTGTCCAGGAATACATTCATGCTTTCTTTCAGAATCAGCTTGAGAGAGTGATATTCTACGATAACATGGCTGACTGGTGGGAGGACGTCAAGGATGAGATCAGATCCTCTTACAGAGACTGTCAATTAAGAAGGGGAAAAGTAAGTATAGCCAGTATTTGAGACTGCGCAAAGAATTGGAGTCACTGTATTCGGCGGTGGGATGACCAACAAAGATGACCGGCTGAAATCTGAGATGAGGCAGTATCGGTACAGCAGGTACACCTCCCTGGTAGCTGAACGGGATTATGGGGCCTTAGGGGCTCCTGATCCCTATGAGAACTGCCGGGAGCGTGTGGAAAAAAAACTGATTGCAGGTCTCACTGACTCCAGGACGTTTTACAAGAATCTCGGGAGGGTATCCTGGGGGTCGTGAGTCTTACTATACTGACTTGTTTCAGAGGAAGGCTTGGATACGGAAAAAGTGACCCAATTCTTGGAGGCAACTCCAGGCCCTGATACTAGAGATTTGGACTTTTCTCCTTTAACAGCAGAATTAACGGTGGAGGAGATAAAAGAGGCCATTGATAAATTACATATGAAGAAGGCACCAGGTCCAGATGGTATAACAGCAGAATTTTATAGGAAGTTCAGAGACCTCTTAGCTCCAACCTCGTGGACGTGTACAAAAATTGTCTAGAAAATCACCTGATGCCTCCGTCCATGAGGGTGTCCTCGTTATTCTGCTGTCTAAAGGTAAGGAGCTTAGTGAACGTCAAGAACTGGAGGCCGATTGCCCTCTGAATGTCGACAGGAAGATTCTGGCAAAATTCTGTTCTCAGATTAGTCTGTTTGTCCGAGCACTGTTGTCAGGCTGTCAGTTCGGCACAGTAAAGGGCGGAACATCTCTGGAGCAGTCATCTCGATAAGGGAGATGTTTGAGAGATGTAAAGCTCTGAGGTGTGGGAGATATGTTGTAGGTCTGGACCAGGCTAAAGCCTTCGACAGAGTAGACCATGAGTATCTATGG
>ONZH01024153.1:0-33608 GCA_900303285.1 Rhinella marina
TTCTTCAAAGTAGCCACTGTCACGTAGGGAGACAAGGGTAGTGAGCCCTGAACTGAACCCCTCCTTCTTTCCCTGCCTACTTGCCTCAGTCGGCCCTAGGCAGCCGCGGACAACCACGAAGACGGTCCCTTCACTGGATAAGTGCGCAGGGAGGGAAAGGGAACAAAGGGATGGACAAAACACAGACAGAACGAACACAATGGTAGAGTAGTCAGCAAGCCGGGTCAAACACAGGAGGTCACGTAAATACCAGGGGTGAAGCAAGAGAGAAGTCAAAGTCCAGAATCCAAGGTCAGGGTCAAACAGCAAATCAAACACAAGGTCGCTCAAGCACTGATCAAAGTTGTAACGCTAATCACAGGCAATTTGAGAGGGCAACTAGCCTGCTTTAAAAAGCCCTCCAATGGATCATGTGACGGGGCCAGCGTCACATGACCTCATTTGCATAATGAGCGCTGGCCAAACGTGACCAGCGCTCAAATATGCTAAACGTTTGGTCATGTGGCGTGGCCAGCGCCACATGACCCAGTACCCTAAATATATAATAACTCTGAGCGCTGGCTTGCCGGGCCAGCGCTCAGTACCGCCCACTGCTCGTGTCTAGGGGGGCGGGGACGCCGGGCGCGCAGCATCTGGAAGCGCGCCCGACGCTCCCCGCCTCTCGTTACCATGGAGACGAGGACGCATGCCGCGTCCTCGCTCCGTGTTAGCGGAAGTCCGGCGGCGATGCAAGCGGGGGGCGCGCCGCCGGCTTCCCGTGACAGCCACCTTTTGCTTTGATTACTGCTTTGCACACTCTTGGCATTCTCTTGATGAGCTTCAAGAGGTAGTCACCTGAAATGGGATTCCAACAGTCTTGAAGGAGTTCCCAGAGCTTAGCACTTGTTTGTCCTTTTGCCTTCACTCTGCGGTCCAGCTCACCCCAAACCATCTTGATACAGTTCAGGTCTGGTGACTGTGGAGGCCAGGTCATCTGGCGTAGCACCCCATCACTCTCCTTCTTGGTCAAATAGCCCTTACACAGCCTGGAGGTGTGTTTGGGTCATTGTCCTGTTGATAAATAAATGATAGTCCAACTAAACACAAACCGGATGGAATAGCATGCCGCTGCAAGATGCTGTGGTAGCCATGCTGGTTCAGTATGCCTTCAATTTTGAATAAATCCCCAACAGTTTCACCAGCAAAGCACCCCCACACCATCACACCTCCTCGTCCATGCTTCACGGTGGGAACCAGGCATGTAGAGTCCATCCGTTCACCTTTTCTGCGTCGCACAAAGACACGGTGGTTGGAACCAAAGATCTCAAATTTGGACTCATCAGAGCAAAGCACAGATTTCCTCTGGTCTAATGTCCATTCCTTGTGTTCTTTAGCCCAAACAAGTCTCTTCTGCTTGTTGCCTGTCCTTAGCAGTGGTTTCCTAGCAGCTATTTTACCATGAAGGCCTGCTGCACACAGTCTCCCCTTAACAGTTGTTGTAGAGATGTGTCTGCTGCTAGAACTCTGTGTGGCATTGACCTGGTCTCTAATCTGAGCTGCTGTTAACCTGCGATTTCTGAGGCTGGTGACTCGGATGAACTTACCCTCCGCAGCAGAGGAAACTCTTGGTCTTCCTTTCCTGGGGCGGTCCTCATGTGAGCCAGTTTCTTTGTAGCGCTTGATGGTTTTTGCGACTGCCTTTGGGGACACTTTCAAAGTTTTCCCAATTTTTCGGACTGACTGACCTTCATTTCTTAAAGTAATGATGGCCACTCGTTTTTCTTTACTTAGCTGCTTTTTTCTTTCCATAATACAAATTCTAACAGTCTATTCAGTAGGACTATCAGCTGTGTATCCACCTGACTTCTGCCCAACACAACTCATGGTCCCAACCCCATTTATAAGGCAAGAAATCCCACTTATTAACCCCTTGTCTACCAGCGCCGTAATAGTACGGCGCTGCGGCAAGGTGCTAGACGCCCTGCGCCGTACTATTACTGAGCGCTGATCGGGCGGGTGCAGGAGCTGCGCCCGCCCGATCAGAGTCGGGGGTCCGGCTGTGCCCTGGTGCCGGACCCCTGAGGAATGCGCCAGCATCGGTGAAAACACCGATGCCGGCACATTAACCCTTCATGTGCCGCGGTCAGCGATCAAAAATAGCAGGCGATCAAAAAGGCTAATTTAACCCAAACTTATACCAATCAAACCGTCATCTTGTCCCGAAAAAATGATACCCTACCTGAGACAATCTCCCAAAAAATAAAAAAATATGGCTCTCAGAAAATGGCAACACAAAAAAAAGATTTTATTCTGTTCAAAAATAAATCTGTTGTGTAAAACTTTCCTAAAATAAAAAAGTTAGACATATTGGGTATCGCCACGTCCGTAACAACCTTCTCTATAAAAATATTACATGAGATGGCCCCCCAGATGAATGCTGCAAAAAAAAAACTATACCAAAACAACCATTTTTTCCCCTCTTACCTCACAAAAAGTGTAATAGCAGGCGATCAAAAAGGCATATTTAACCCAAAATGGTACCAATCAAACCGTCATCTTGTCCCGCAAAAATTGATACCCTACCTAAGAGAATCGCCCACAAAATTAAAAAAATATGGCTCTCTGAAAATGGCAGCACATAAACAAGATTTAATTCTGTTCTAAAATGCATCTAATGAGTAAAACTTAACAATAATAAAAATGGTAGACATATTGGGTATCCCCGCGTTCGTAACAACCTGCACTTTAAAAATATCACATGATTTGCCCCCTCAGGTGAATTCTGTAAAAAATCTTTTTTAAAAACTATGCCAAAACAGCTATTTTTTTCACCTTGACTCACAAAAAGTGTAATACCAAGCAATAAAAAAGTGTTATGTAACCCAAAATGGTACCAATAAAAACATCACCTCATCCTGCAAAAAATGAGCCCCCACTTAAGACAATAACTCAAAAAAATAAAAATCAATGGCTCCTGCAAACCAATACATCAAAAGCTGTTCTGCAAAATCCATATGGTGCTCCTTCTGTTCTGAGTCCTGCCATATGCCCGCACCGCAGTTTACCACCACATATGGGGTGTTGCCACATTCAGGAGAAAATGGGTAACAAATTATGGTGTGCTTTCTCCTGTTACCCCTTGTGAAAATGAAAAATTTGGGGCTAAAGCAACATTTTATTGGAAGAAATGAAACTTTTTATTTTCATAGCCAAGTGTTTCCAAATTCCATAAATTCCGTAAAAGGGGTCAAAGTGTCCAGTACCCCCCTTAATATATTCTTTGAAGGGTGTAGTTTCCAAAGTGGGGTCATTTTATGAGGATTTCCACTGTAGGGGTACATCAGGGTCCCTCAATTACAAAATGGTGCCTAAAAACCATTCTAGCAAAATCTGCCTCTAAAATCCATATGGCACTCCTTTCCTTCTGACCACTGCCACAAACCCATAGAGATGTTTACCACCACATATGGGGTATTTCTGTAAACTTCAGAATCAGAGCAATGTATATTGAGGTTTAGTTTGCTGTTAACCCTTGCTGTGTTGCAAGAAAAAAAATATTAACATGAATAATCTACCAAAAAAGTGAAATTTTGAAGTTTCACCTCAATTTTCCATTAATTCTTGTGGAACACCTGAAGGGTTAACAAAGTTTTTAATGGCAGTTTTTTATAATTTGAGGGGTGTAGTTTCTAAAATGGGGTCATTTATGGGTGGGATTCATTATGTAAGCTTAAAAAAATGGTTTTGGAAAATTTGGTGAAAATTTGAAAAATGGCTTCTAAACTTCTAAGCCCTCTAACGTCCTAAAAAAGTAAAATGACATTTATAAAATGATGCCAACATAAAGTAGACATATTGGGAATGTAAAATAATAACTATTTTTGGAGGTATCACTATTTATTTTGAAAATTGAGAAATTGAAATTTGAAAATTTGCAAATTTTTCCAAATTTTTGGTAATTTTAGTATTTTTTTATAAATAAAAATGAAATATTTTGCCACAAATTTACTACTGTCGTGAAGCACAATATGTGACGAGAAAACAATCTCAGAATGGCCTGGATAAGTAAAAGCGTTCCAAAGTTATTACCACATAAAGTGACATGTCAGAATTGCAAAAAATGGCCTGGGCATGAAGGTGAAAACAGGCCTGGGGTTGAAGGGGTTAAAGAGGCTCTGTCACCAGTTTCAAACCTATGTATTAAAATACATAGGTAAATGGCTGCAGTGCACACAATTAAAGACATACCTTTATAGCACACGTCATAGCAGGGGTTGTTGAGTAAAGTTAACTTTAAAAAATATGCAAATTAACCTTCGGAGCACCGGGAGGCGGGCTTTTCCTTCTGAGCACTGCTTTTTTACCGCCCTCCCGGGTCCGTGGCACGCCCTGCTAAATTTAATCACGCCCCCTTAATACATGATAGACAGCGCTAGACCATTCGGTCTAGCGCTTAAATCCCGAGCCTGCGTACTCCTAATGTCCCCGGCGCATGCGCAGTAGCGCTTGCAGTGTCGAGCACTGCAGGCGCTTTGTTCCCTCTGCGCACGCGCCGTCACTTCGCTAGACCCAGAAGTGACGGAGAGCGCGTCAGAACAGATGATCAAAGCCGCGAGCAGGGCAGAGGAGCACGACCTCGGCATCCAGGATCAGTAAGTTTGATCCTCCACCAACCCTTCCCTTGTTGCTCCCACTACCACCAAAGTATAAAGGGGCACATTTTAAAGAATTTGCTGTTGCCCTAACCACTGACACCAATGATGTGGGCAACCATTAGCCCAAAGGCCAACAGCATGCGCTGTCACAGCTGCGCATGCTGTTGTCCCTGCCACTGACACCAATGATAAGGGCAACTATTAGCCCAAAGGGCAACAGCATGCGCTGTCACAGCTGCGCATACTGTTACCCCTGCCACTGACACCAATGATATGGGCAACCATTAGCCCAAAGGGCAACAGCATGCGCTGCCACAGCGGCGCACGCTGTTGCCCTAACCACTGACACTAATGATACGGGCAACCATTAGCCCAAAGGGCAACAGCATGCGCTGCCGCAGCGGCGCACGCTATTGCCCCTGCCACTGACACCAATTATATGGGCAACCATAAGCCCAAAGGGCAACAGCATGTGCTGCCACAGCGACGCACACTGTTACCCTAACGACTGACACCAATGATATGGGCAACCATTAGCCCAAAGGGCAACAGCATGCGCTGCCGCAGCGGCGCTCGCTGTTGCCCTTGCCACTGACACCAATGATATGGGCAACCATAAGCCCAAAGGGCAACAGCATGTGCTGCCACAGCGGCGCATACTGTTGCCCTAACCACTGACACCAATTATATGGGTAACCATTAGCCCAAAGGGCAACAGCATGCGCTGCCACAGCGGCGCATGCTGTTGCCCCTGCCACTGACACCAATGATATGGGCAACCATTAGCCCAAAGGGCAACAGCATGCGCTGCCGCAGTGGCGCACGCTGTTGCCCTAATCACTGACACCAATGATACGGGCAACTATTAGCCCAAAGGGCAACAGCAAGCGCTGCCGCAGCGGCGCACGCTGTTGCCCCTGCCATTGACACCAATGAATTTGGCATACATAAGCCAAACAATGTGGTTTTTTGAATGTCTCAACAGGAGATTCTTTGCCACCCTCATCAGTTACTTTCTCAGTGCCTGAGGAGGACAAAGCACCCCACCTTAATTATATGGAAACTGGAGGTACCTTGACAACCTCAGGCGCATAAATTTTAGTGCTTGGTGAGGGCAAAGCACACTGGCGCAGTTACTAAAAGGCAACCTGAGGTACTTTGGAAACCACTCCGCCTCAATTTTGTTGGACAAGCGGTCGCCAAAGCACATAGCCAATGACAGAAAAGGCAACATGAGGTACTTTGGAAACCGCTCCGCCTCAATTTTGGTGGACATGCGGTCGCCAAAGCACACAGCCAATGTCAGAAAAGGCAACATGTGGTACTTCGGAAACCGCTCCGCCTCAATTTTGGGGCACAAGCGGTCGCCAAAGCACACAGCCAGTGTCAGAAAAGGCAACATGAGGTACTTTGTAAACCGCTCCGCCTCAATTTTGGTGGACATGCGGTCGCCAAAGCACAAAGCCAATGTCAGAAAAGGCAACATGAGGTACTTTGGAAACCGCTCCGCCTCCATTTTGTTGGACAAGCGGTCGCCAAAGCACACAGCCAATGTCAGAAAAGGCAAAATGAGGTACTTTGGAAACCGCTCCGCCTCAATTTTGGTGGACAAGCGGTCGCCAAAGCACACAGCCAATGTCAGAAAAGGCAACATGAGGTACTTTGGAAACCGCTCCGCCTCAATTTTGGGGCACAAGCGGTCGCCAAAGCACACAGCCAGTGTCAGAAAAGGCAACATAAGGTACTTTGGAAACCGCTCCGCCTCAATTTTGGGGCACAAGCGGTCGCCAAAGCACACAGCCAATGTCAGAAAAGGCAACATGAGGTACTTTGGAAACCGCTCCACCTCAATTTTGGTGGACATGCGGTCGCCAAAGAACACAGCCAATGTCAGTAAAGGCAACATGAGGTACTTTGGAAACCGCTCCGCCTCAATTTTGGTGGACATGCTGTCGCCAAAGCACACAGCCAATGTCAGAAAAGGCAACATGAGGTACTTTGGAAACCTCTTGGCCTCAGATTTGGGGCACAAGCTGTCCCCAAAGCACACAGCCAGTGTCAGAAAAGGAAACATGAGGTACTTTGGAAACTGCTCCGCCTCAATTTTGGTGGACATGCGGATGCCAAAGCACACAGCCAATGTAAGAAAAGGCAACATGAGGGACTTTGGCTGTGTGCTTTGGCGACCGCATGTCCACCAAAATTGACTCGGAGCGGTTTCCAAAGTACCTCATGTTGCCTTTTCTGACATTGGCTGTGTGCTTTGGCGACCGCTTGTGCCCAAAATTGAGGCCAAGCAGTTTCCAAAGTCCCTCATGTTGCCTTTTCTGACACTGGCTATGTGCTTTGGCGACTGCTTGTGCCCCAAAATTGAGGCCAAGCGGTTTCCAAAGTACCTCATGTTGCCTTTTCTGACATTGGCTGTGTGCTTTGGCGACCGCATGTCCACCAAAATTGAGACGGAGCGGTTTCCAAAATACCTCATGTTGCCTTTTCTGACATTGGTTGTGTGCTTTGGCGACCGCATATCCACCAAAATTGACTCGGAGCGGTTTCCAATGTCAGAAAAGGCAACATGAGGTACTTTGGAAACCACTCCGCCTCAATTTTGGTGGACAAGCGGTCGCCAAAGCACATAGCCAATGACAGAAAAGGCAACATGAGGTACTTTGGAAACCGCTCCGCCTCAATTTTGGTGGACATGCGGTCGCCAAAGCACACAGCCAATGTCAGAAAAGGCAACATGTGGTACTTCGGAAACCGCTCCGCCTCAATTTTGGTGGACATGCGGTCGCCAAAGCACAAAGCCAATGTCAGAAAAGGCAACATGAGGTACTTTGGAAACCGCTCCGTCTCAATTTTGGTGGACATGCGGTCGCCAAAGCACACAGCCAATGTAAGAAAAGGCAACATGAGGGACTTTGGCTGTGTGCTTTGGCGACCCCATGTCCACCAAAATTGACTCGGAGCGGTTTCCAAAGTACCTCATGTTGCCTTTTCTGACATTGGCTGTGTGCTTTGGCGACCGCTTGTGCCCAAAATTGAGGCCAAGCAGTTTCCAAAGTCCCTCATGTTGCCTTTTCTGACACTGGCTATGTGCTTTGGCGACCACATGTCCACCAAAATTGAGGCCAAGCGATTTCCAAAGTACCTCATGTTGCCTTTTCTGACATTGGCTTTGTGCCCGCATGTCCACCAAAATTGAGGCGGAGCGGTTTCCAAAGTACCTCATGTTGCCTTTTCTGACATTGGCTGTGTGCTTTGGCGACCGCATATCCACCAAAATTGACTCTGAGCGGTTTCCAATGTCAGAAAAGGCAACAAGAGGTACTTTGGAAACTGCTCCGCCTCAATTTTGGTGGACAAGCGGTCGCCAAAGCACATAGCCAATGTCAGAAAAGGCAACATGAGGTACTTTGGAAACCGCTTGGCCTCAATTTTTGCACACAAGCGGTCGCCAAAGCACACAAAAATATTACAATTTTAATATTGCTTTTAATAAAGTTCATTACAAATGAATTATTACTATATTGATTCTCCTGAAGATCCTGATCGCCTAATTAAGGTAATTTTATTTATTTTTTAAATTTTTTATTGTAATTTAATTTTTTTTTAAATAATAAATCTTGCTAAATATGTTGCAAAAAATTAATATTAGATAATATGTCACATTTAATCTATAATATAAATATATTTTTTTTAATTTTTCAAAAAAAAGGGCTTTATTTTATTATATACATTTGGGGGTTATGGTAAAATTTATAATATGACTCAAAATAAATTATTTAATATTTCCATTATATTTCCTCTATTTTTTATTGTTTTTTAAAAAATAATTGTTAATATTTTGTGATTTATTATTTATTAATTTATTTTTTTATTATTATAGAAAGCGATTTTATTATATTGATATTAAAAAATATAAAAAATTAATTACATTATGTACTTTTTATATTATTAAACTGCATTAATTATTTATATTTTAAATTTACATATATAGGATATCCTATAAAAATAAAAATTCAAGATGACTGAGAATATTAGACAGAGTGAGGTAAGTTGAAATATTTAATTTTTATCCTTATTTTTTGTTTATTTATTTTTTTTATAATATATATGTTAATTTTTCATTGATGTTTTATGTTTTTATCTTCAATGAAGGCTGAAGATACATGTTCAAGAGAAGAAAATATAAAAAAACACCAGTTGTGGAAAAAACCTCAATAATATAACACACAATGTGTTTTAAAGGAAAAAGTAGTAATCTGCATATCTAAATCTCTAGGGAAAAAAAACAAAGCATCTTGTATTTACATTATTTATTTTTTTTTTTTTGGAAAAAGATATTGAAGAATTTTTATATATTCTCCAATTTTTTAAGTATTAAATTATAATAATGGACGATGTCAAAGGGACTGAACTATGGTATGTCTTTTTTATTTTTAATTAAATATTTCAACAAAGATCATAATTATAAATTACACTAATAAATGTAATTATTATTTTTAATACATTTTTTGTTAAGGAATTCAGGATGTATTATAGATAATAAGAAAAAAATATGAATAAAATTTATACATAGATTTATACATTTCTGAGTTATATTTTAATAACTTTCATAATTTATTAAATTCTATATTATTAATATTGTATAAATTGTTTTAAAAATTTTAGATTGTATTATTGCATAAAGTGTTATGTATGTTTGATATATTCTAATTTTTAAAAATGGTAAATTATTTTTTAATAAATGAGGACCATGATCATCAATATATAATTTTTTATTCAACAATATGCCTTAAATTTTTGGTTGTTGTTTTTTAAATATTGTTTACTAATAATAAGTAATAGGGTTTTTAAAAATTTCAATAGAAAAACATGGAGACTGATATCAAATTGAAGACATTATTCTAATTAAAAATTATTTTATTTTTTAACAACTAAAATATTTAGTGAATATTAGATATATTTTTAAATTAGAAAATTAAATTATAATTTATTATTTAATTTGTTAAAATATAATTATTATTGTATTTTTGATCTATAATTAGAAAATCCAAAATTAATAGATTTTCCAAATTTGCAAGAATTTTCTAGAGAGGAAGAAGAAAATAGAGTGGGCATAGTTAGTTGGTATCAATGTGAAAAATGTATATGTATGCCAACCAATATTGAATCGATCTGCTGTAAAGAAAATTCCCTATATGGAAAATATTACTTGCATAACTGAACATGAATATTTTTTAATTTTCTGACAAAACGTCCTGACACAGTGGATATAACTATGCGTATAGTCGGTTTGAACAATAATCCTCCATTAGTAAAAAATATAAATAGGTAATATTTATTAATTTATAACCAATATAATATATATAACTAATCATTAAGCCATAAATTTAGTGAATAAATAATATTTATTTTTAGATATGAAATGTATGTATTTTTTTTTAATTTTAATAGAGTTTAATAATATTTATTAGTATAGCAGTAATTTTTTATTTCTGAAGATAAAATTTTCAAAACTAGAATTTTTAATGACATTTTGAATAATTAACAAAATTTCTACATAATAGCTTGGAAAATACATATAATATGTTTAATTTTTTTTTTTCATATAAATTTTTATTTAATAAAACTCATGTTGTATTTGTAAAATTAATGTGTATTAAAGGCAGTTTTTTCCAATATCATGTTAAAAATAAATAAAAAAATATTGATTTTGTAATTTGTTTATGTATATATCGTAATATATATATATATATATATATATATATATATATATATATATATAAATATATATATATATATATATATATATATATATATTTTTTTTTTTTTATATTTATTTATTTATTATAGGCAAAGAAGGAAAATTTTAGATAGAAATTTCATAGGCTGGGTACATGGTTGTCTAGGAGCAGGAAATAGACGTCCGATACCATCTTGTGTAGTACGAATCGTGCGCAATGCTTTTCCAGATTTAGATTCTGAATATCTTGGCTACAAAGAAAAAAAAGACAATCCTGCTATTCATGACAATCCTGAGTTCATGGCTATAGAGTAATAAAGTTTTTTTTTTTAATTTTTATGTTAAAATTGTTATATTATAAGTTGTTTATTATATATTTATTTAAAACTTATTTTATACTGTTGTATAAATTATGTAATAAAAATGTTATTAATAAATTATATATTTAAATTTACAATCATTTTTCAGTTATTTATATTTATACGTAATTGTACTTGATTTATATTTATAAAGTCAATTAAATAAAATTATGTATTTAATTATTTGAGTTTTATAATGATACTAAAATTATTAAATTAAAATAAATGAATAAATATGGAGACATTAGCTACAAATAGAAACATTTATGATTTAAAAATAAATTATTTAATAACATTATAGAATGTTATTTACATTTTTTAATAATTTGACAAGTAAGTAAACAAATAAAATTTTTATTTTAAAATTAAAATACAACTAAGAAATTGTATTACAATATATTGTTCAGATTAATAACATTTTAAAAAATGTACAATATAATGTAAACTATAAATTCCATACATAAAATACCCAAATAACACATATATACATTTAAGTATAATTATTACAGTATAACTTAAAAAATGTTTTTTTATTAAAAACAAAAAAAAATATTTATATAAAATCCTTATTTTATTAATAAATATTTACATAGAGTACTGAGGAATTTTGCTACCTCTAAAACGGGTAATTTGTTGTTTCTGAATTTTGGCTTTGTTTGGACGTTCTTTGTTTAGTAAATTAGGGGGTAGATTAGGTGCTCTTGATGTCCATTCAGACACTAGCAACCCTGTAGCCATTTTTAGAGCATTCACTACAACGTCCTCCATGAAATCCACATTTATTTGTTCGTACACATTGCGCACTATCCATTTTTTTCCCCTTAGGAATTGCCAATTTTGTTCTTAATAATCCTTTAACTGCGGTGTTTTTTTTTTCTACCTGAACAATTGCCTGTGCACGACCAACATTTTTATTGTGTACAAGGGTAGCCAATTTTGTATGAGCCTCCATTGAATCGATTTCAAAATGAATACGCTTTGTGCGATATTTTAAGGCCAGAGAATGGAAATTTTCCAACTGTCCTGTATCGCAATTGTTTGCTAAATGGTCGAGATCGTTGATTAATTGTTTATTATTGACAATTTTTTCTATATTAGTAAAAGGTGGTGTCTCCATTTTAATCCAAAATATTTCATCTTCAGTATCAGTCAATTCTTCATGGCCACACTTTTTATAAAGATCTCCGTCAAATTGGTGGGTATCCACAATGAGTGTAGCAAGGAAAGCCATTTTTCTTTGAGAAGTTTTGGATCATTATTGCAAGTCTGGATTGACCACCAGAAATGCAGATAGATTTTATCAATCCAAGGTGTAATCTCTTTACACAGTCTCACATGGCTTGCAGTTGTCAGCTTCTTCAATGATTTGGCATAATGCCAAACATCGAACTGATGTTTGATAGTTGGATACTCCGTGCGTAATAACTTTCGAATTCCAACGTGCCGATCGGAGGCAAAGATTTTCACATTTAAACCCTTTTCTAATGTTCTTTGAAAAAGCTTTTTAAAAGCAAATTTTTCCATGCCAACGGAGGATGAACATTGTGATTTTTGAACGATTTCAAAATCTATATTTTTTTTGTAAGATTGTCCATGATAGTATAAATGCAATATTTAGCACTATGACGGGCTATCGCACTGCCCGTCACCAGAAATGCAGAGAGGTAGTGATTTGAAATCATCCATGTTGTTTCCTTTTTCTTGTTTCCAAGCTATGTCGATAGCAGGGAATAAAAATGAGGACTGGTATCTATAGTATGTTATTTCAGAAATATTTAAGAGTCCAAGAATTTGAAACATCTCATTAACTTTTTGGAAATTTTGTCCACTAAACAATAGCGCAGCAGCTATCATTATATCACCAGTGAAATAACGGCCGATTTTTGGTTGTGTTTGTCCCACTAAGAAGTGATGTCCTTTTTGACAAATAGCATAGATAGAGCATGCAGTGCTTTCAACTTTTTTCCTTACAATGATAATCGGACTTACACAGTGATCCTGCCCCTGGCATTTCACTTTCTTGATTATGTCATCCAAGCAGCTTTCAAAAATCATAAATTTTCTTTCGCTGACTGATTTTTCACAATCAAGCCTTGTTTTATCAGTACTCTCAGTATAAAAAGAATGTCCGGGCTGTAAGTCCGATTCGTCGAAGGCTGACAATTCTGGATTGTAAGAGGAGTCAATGGATAGGTCTAATCCTTCAATTTCTTGAGAAAGAGATTCAAGCTCTTCAAAAAATTCCTCTGGTGGTAATTCTAGTAATGGTGCAATTATTTCCTCTTCATTGATAACACTTTTTTCCTGTTCAATGTTAATAGAAGTAATCAAAGCTTTCTTTTTTACCGGTGAAAGAAAATCAGGTTGGCTTAACCTGTGAGATAAGTTTATTTTTGGGTTTGGAGTTGAAATCAATGGATAAGTTGAGACGTCTGTTGCGGCTTCAGTAACAATATTTGTAGTAAGAGATGGCGAACTATCAGTCATACCGACAATAGAACAATTTAGTAAAGTGTAGTCGGTTTGTGTTGCAGTTGAACACATTCCCGGCTTCACTATTTCTTGCTCAGTGTATATTTCTTCTTGTAATATATTTGAAGTTGCAGAACAATGGGCATCTTGTGCTACATGTATAGGCCTTTTTTTTTTTTTCCCAAAATTTTTTATTGTTTTTCTTAACCATAACAAACACAGAATAAAAATATATTCCTACAGTAATATTCCGTTACAATATAATAAACTGTTACATTCATATTAACCCACCCGCCACCCCAGTGTCAGGCCAGGGGAATAAATTAAAAAAATAAATAAAAAATGAGGCTTAATCATCATCACATCCTTCTAACCCTCATTTCCCCAATTACTCCATATCTCTTCCCATCTATTAATTGCATTCATACTCGCAAAATACACTTTCTCATAGTTTTTAATTTTAGTGACCAATTGTTCCAGTTCTTTCACCGTCGGCATTTTGTTACTCCCCCAATGCCTAACCAGAATAACTCTGGCCAGCATTGTGATTCGATAGATAAACGTTAAAGTGTGTCTGGGAGTTTTAGCTATAATCACAGGCGGGAAAATATTGAGAATTATATTAGCCACTGATAGCTCCATCTCAACTTTAAGCCTACTAAATATTAATTTATTCACATTTTCCCAGTAATCCTGTGCTAGTGAACAACACCACACCACATGTATGAAATCAGCTTCCAACCCTCCGCATCTCACACAAGCGGAGGTTTCCTTCGGTTTCATTTTGTGTAACATCTTAGGTGTATAATATAATCTGCGCAATAAATTAAACTGAATCAACCGATGTCCAGAATTCAGAGACATTCTGGGGATGTTCCGACAGGCCCCCCTCCATTCCTCATCCGATATATCAAACTTGTACTCCCAATGGAGTCTACCTGGAGAAACATCCCCACATGCCAATTCCTTCAACACCAGCTTATAGAACCAGGATATCTTATACCTAATCCTCTTATCACCACATACCCAAACTAAAAAAGGAGGAGAAACAGGCCTAAATATCGACTTATCCTTTGTGCACCTATATGCATTAACAATCTGTAAATATCTAAAGTGTAAATTCTCCTGTATCTTAAAAAGCATTTTAAGTTCTTGAAACGTTCTAATATTCCCCTCGTGAAATAAGTGTCCCAATTCCACTAGCCCCACATCCCTCCATACCTTCCAATCCAAAATTTTCATGAATTCTTTCAAATGTTCATTACCCCAGAGCGGAGCACATGTCAGTGGACCCTTTATCCCCCCAATATTCTTCATTGCCTTCCAACATTTCAACAATTTCGTCACACTCCAATTCCCACAGAACCTACCTCTCTCTACCTGTCTAGACTCCAACAATTGAAATATGTTTTGTATTCCGTGAACTTCCCCTACCAGTCTCGTCAGGTAGGGAGAGGACCCCCATTGTGAGAGAGTAAGCAACTGGGCTGCAAAAAAGTATCCTCTCAAATTCGGGATACCCAATCCTCCCTCCGTAACGGGCCTCCATAAATACTTCTGCTTAATTCTCACCCGTTTATGACCCCAAATTAGATCATTAAACATTCTCTCAATCGTCCTAAAAAACCGATCCTCAATCCAGACTGGAGATGCAGTGATAATATATAACAACTGAGGGAGAATTATCATTTTAATAACAGCAATACGATCCATTTTGGTTACTAAAAGTTTTTGCCAAATTCCAATCTTAGATTTTACTTTAGATAAAAGTGGGGATAAGTTAAGGGCGGGGTAATCTCTGGGGTCCCTACTAATTTTGAGTCCCAAATACTCCAAACTGCCCCCCCTCTCTACTACCCGAACCTGTTGGCAGGACACTTCCTCACTCTTCTCCTCATCTACCCATAGCAAGGATGATTTGGTCCAATTAATCTCCAGCCCCGAGAAACTACCAAATCTGCCAACCAAATCCATCAATACTGGAAGAGATCTACTCGAATTGGACAGACACAGAAGTATATCGTCAGCATACATCAGGAGCTTATCATCGGTACCACGGCAGCCAAATCCTTCAATCCTCTTCTCTGCCCTTATAGCTATCGCCATTGGTTCCAAATATAGAGCAAAAAACATAGGGGATAGAGGGCACCCTTGTCGGGTCCCTCTTCCCAAAGAAAAAGCTCCCGAAAGCATCCCATTCACCAAAACTCTAGCGGTGGGCATATGATACAAGACTCTTACCCCTTCCAGAAAACAAGGGCCAAAACCAAATTTCCTTAATGCTGCAAAAAGGAAGGGTACTCGACCCTGTCAAACGCCTTTGTGGCGTCCAGGGACAGAATAGAGCGGCCCTCCCCCTCCCCCACCTGCATATTACAAAATAAGCGGTCCACATTCCCTCCACTCTGCTTGATCTAAATGAACTAGAGAGTCAATCACCCCACTCAATCTCCTAGCCATGGCCTTAGCCAAAATTTTCATATCTGTATTTAGTAGGGAAATTGGCCTGTAGTCCCCCCTATCCACCCCACTTTTACCCTTCTTTAATATCAATGTTATAATAGCTTCTCTCATTGACCCGGGTAGCATTTCCTTCTTCAACGAGTAATTATACACCGCCAACAGTTTCGGAAGGTTTTCCTTTGAAACCTTCTGTACAGCTCAAAAGGGAAGCCGTCTGAACCCGGGCAGGTATTGCCCGACACTGACTTTAATGCCTCCTCCAATTCTTGTTCAAGGAAAGGAGATTCCAGCTTATCCCGTTCTGAGCCTAACAGGGCAGGGAAGGAGACCTCCTCCAAACAAGCAGGGGATATCATATGTTCTTCACCGAGACTTTCTGATTTATAAACCTCTGAGTAATACTGCCTAAATACTTCTCCAATCTCATATGCGTCTGTCACCTCTACTCCCTCCGCTGTTAACAAACGGTCTATTCTGCTCCGGCCAGTTTGATTGCGTACCACCCCCGCGAGTAGTTTCCCAGGTTTACCACTCTCACAAAAATACTTCTGACCAGAGAAGAATATCCGCTGCTCCGCCTTATTGCGCATAAAGTCCTGATAGTTCCTATCCGCTACCTGAAATTTTTCATAACTGGAAGGAGTATTATCCTCTATATATACTGTTTCCATCTGCCTCCTTATTTCCAGCAATTCCACCTCCCTTTTTCCAAAGGCCCGCCTAGCGATGCCAATGTTTTTAAGAAACACCCCCCTAAGGTACGCCTTAAGGGCATCCCACACAATATCTATTGGGGCCATGTCAAGGTTAAGATCCCAGATGTCACGGGGGAGACAAGGGAAGGTGCGCCCTGTACTGAATACCCCCCCCCCGTTCTCTCCCTGCCTGCTTGCCTCAGTCGGCCCTAGGCGGCCGCGGACAACCACGGTGACGGTCCCTGCTCTGTATAAGTGCACAGGGAGGAACAGGGAACAATTGGAGAGACAAACACAGACGAAACAAACACAATATAGAATAGTCAGCAAGCCGGGTCATGCACAGGAGATAACGTCAATACCGGGGGTGAAGCAAAGAGAGTTCGAAGTCCAAAGTCCAAGGTCAGGGTCAAACAGCAATCAAACACTAGGTCGCACAAGCACTGATCAAAGTAGTAACTCTAATCACAGGCAATTAGGGAGGACAACTAGTGGCTTTAAATAGCCCTCCACTGGGTCATGTGACGGGGCCAGCGTCACATGACCTCATTTGCATACCGAGAGCTGGCCAAACGTGACCAGCGCTCAAATATGCACCACGCCACATGACCCAAAACCAAGTATATAATAAATGTTCTGAGCGCTGGTTGCCCAGACCAGCGCTCAGATGTCCCCGCCTGCTCGTTTACTAGGGGGGCGGGGAGGACGCCGGACGCGCTGTATCAGTGCGCGTGCCGGACCCTCTCCTGTGAGTGTCGTCATGGAGACGAGGACGCATCCTGCGTCCTCGCTCCGGCGCACTCCTGGGAGACCGGCGGCCGGCAGGGAAGCGCCCCGCTCCCCGTTCCAGTACCCCCCCCCTTCACGAGGGGCCACCGGACCCTTAGCTGGAGGAACCGGCTTTTCAGGATGCTGTCGATGAAAACTCCTAACAAGTGCGTCTGCATGCATCCTGCTCAGCGGTACCCAAGATCTGTCCTCAGGCCCAAATCCCCTCCAGTGTACAAGGTACTGGAAGGAATTCCGGACTTTCCTAACGTCAATGATTCTATGAATCTCGTGCTCCACTTCTCCCTCCACCTCGACCGGAGGCGGGGGCAGTTCCTCTGGACCAGCGGGAGCAACATAACGCTTAAGCAAAGACATATGAAAAACATTGTGAACACGAAGGGAGTCAGGTAAACACAATTCAAACGACACCGGATTGATCACCTTGGTGATCCTGTATGGACCAATGAAGCGAGGCGCAAACTTATAGGATGGTACTTTCATACGTAGATTTTTAGTTGACAACCATACCATGTCCCCCACCTTGAAATTCACACCCTTAGAACGTTTCTTATCAGCCTTAGTTTTTTGAATCCTTTGGGCTCTTTCCAGGTTCGACTGAACCTGTGCCCAAACTGTGCACAGTTCCTGAGAGAGAGCATTGGCCTCTGGGACCGCCGAAACAGCTGGAGAAAAGGAGCCAAAGCGCGGATGAAACCCCATGTTGCAGAAAAACGGCGATACCCCAGAAGACGAATTCACATGGTTATTAATCGCGAACTCGGCCAGAGACAGGAATCTGGCCCACACATGCTGGTTATCAGCAACATAACATCTGAGATATTGCTCAACGGACTGATTAAGACGTTCAGTCTGACCATTGGTCTCTGGATGAAAGGCTGACGAAAAGGATAAGGAAATATCAATCTTCTTACAGAAGGCCCTCCAGAATTTAGACACAAACTGCACCCCCCTGTCAGAAACAATATTCTCAGGAACACCGTGTAGTTTAACTATGTGGTCCATAAATACGGAAGCCAAAACCTTTGCAGAGGGTAATTTACACAAAGGAATAAAGTGACACATCTTGCTGAATCTGTCCACCACTACAAGAATCACGGTTTTACCCTCAGAGCATGGCAAATCCGTGATGAAGTCCATGGACAGATGTGACCAAGGTCTACCAGGTATGGGTAATGGACGCAACTCACCCATAGGCCGAGTCTTGGGATTCTTGGACCTGGCACAAGTATTGCACGCAGTTACAAAAGCCTGAACATCTCTGGAGATTGACGACCACCAATACTGCCTAGAGACCAACTCCTTGGTGGCATTGATACCAGGATGTCCACATAAAACAGAGCTATGGCACTCACCCAGCAGTCGCAACCGCAAATGAGCTGGCACAAATAACTTGTCATTGGGAGTACCAGTGGGAGCAAGATGTTGTCCTGCCACGATTTCAGAAGCGAGATCAGATGAGGTAGCGGCTACGATGATGTCAGCTGGCAGGATGGGCTCAGGAGGGACGTCCGGAGGCTGATACGCCTGGAAACTTCGGGATAAGGCATCGGCCTTAATGTTCTTGCTTCCGGGTCTGAAGGTAACACAAAAGTCAAAACGAGTAAAGAATAAAGCCCACCTCGCCTGTCTGGGATTCAATCGCTTAGCAGATTCCAGAAACATCAAATTCTTATGATCCGTGAGGACCGTAATGCGGTGTAATGCCCCTTCTAAAAAATGACGCCATTCCTCAAATGCCCACTTGATTGCTAGTAACTCCCTATTACCAATGTCATAGTTTCTCTCGGCAGGAGAGAACTTGCGGGAGAAGAAGGCGCATGGCTTGAGATTAGTTAAGGTGGAAGACCCCTGGGACAGTACTGCCCCCACACCATCTTCAGATGCATCCACCTCAACTACAAACGGCTTATTTTGATCAGGCTGGATCAGCACAGGAGCATCAACAAAAAACCGCTTTAGCTTTTCAAAAGCTTCAATAGCTGCAGGGGACCAGTTGACTAAATCAGCTCCCTTGCGGGTCAAATCCGTAATGGGTTTGGCTATAACAGAAAAATTTTTGATAAATTTCCGATAGAAATTAGTAAAACCCAGAAATCGCTGGAGCGCCTTCAGAGAGGAAGGTCGCACCCAATCTACAATGGCCTGTACCTTACCCGGGTCCATTTTGAAGGAAAAAGGGGTGAGAATGTATCCCAAAAAGGTCACTTCCTGAACACCAAAGATACACTTCTCCCCTTTGACAAACAACTTGTTCTCACGCAACACCTCCAGCACTTGCCTGGTGTGGGATACGTGACTCTCCCAGTCTGTAGAAAAAATCAAGATGTCATCAATATAGACAATTACAAATTTTCCAATAAATGGTCTAAAAATGTCATTGACAAAATTTTGGAACACCGCAGGAGCATTACTTAACCCGAAGGGCATTACTAGGTACTCATAATGACCCTCCGGGGTATTAAAGGCAGTTTTCCATTCATCACCCTCACGGATTCTGATCAGGTTGTACGCCCCCTTCAGATCTAGCTTAGTAAACCAACAAGCACCCTGAACCTGATTCAACAAATCAGGAATAAGGGGCAACGGGTACATGTTTTTAACAGTAATTTTATTGAGTTCCCTGTAATCAATACAGGGCCTCAATCCTCCATCCTTTTTCCCGACAAAGAAAAATCCTGCCCCCATGGGAGAAACAGAAGGCCGGATGTGACCCTTGGCCAGACTCTCCTTGAGATAATCTCTCATAGACTGACGCTCTGGAGTAGAGAGATTATAGATACGGCCCTTGGGATATCTGGACCCCTCAATAATATCGATGGCACAATCATATTGCCGGTGAGGAGGGAGGAACTCAGTCTCGGACATGGAGAAAACGTCCGAAAAATCGTTGATGTACTCAGGTAAGAAAAGAGACTCAGTAGTACCTCCCAACTGCAATACAGATTTGCAACACTTGTCACAATTCAGCCCCCATTTTTCTAATTCACCTGTTGACCAATTGATTACAGGATTGTGGTCCTGCAACCAAGGTAAACCAAGAACTAGGTCAGCAGGTAAATTTTTTAAAACCCAAAAAACACATTTTTCGGAATGCGAAATCCCAACCGTCAGGGTCACACTAGGAGTACAGAACTCGATCCTCCCATTATTTAGGGGAGTGGAGTCGAGGGCGATAATTTGAATACCCTCCCTTAAAGGGACCATCGGTAAACCCACAGACTGTACAAAATCAAAATTAATAAAATTAGCAGCAGAACCAGAGTCAACAAAAGCCTTTCCAGAACCCCTGAATTGATCATATGCAATGGAGATGGGTACTAAAATCTTTCTCCTTACCACTGCTGAGGTTACCTTACTTCCCACCGGAGATCTCCTAGAGGGCAGAAGTTTTGGACACTGCTGGAGCCAGTGGTTCACCTCACCGCAGTAGAAGCAGGCTCCCTTTAAACGTCTTTGGTTTTTCAGGATACCTCCTAACTGCATGGACTCCGGGACCTTGGCAGGAGGTGGACTCAGAGGAGGAAACTCAGGCAGGACGACAGCTTGAGGAGTACTTGATCGTTCCCTCTGTCTTTCTCTCACCCGTCGATCCAGCTTAATAACTAAAGTCATGGTCGTCTCTAGGGAGTCAGGAGTAGGATAACAAACCAGAAGATCCTTGAGTTGGTCTGACAGCCCCACCTTAAACTGGCTTCTCAAAGCTGGGTCATTCCACCCAGAGGAGACACACCACTTCCTGAACTCTGCACAGTAATCCTCTACTGGGCGGTTTCCCTGCTGAATGTTCCTGAGCTGAGTTTCTGCTACAGTGGCCCAGTCTGGTTCTTCATACAAAAGACCTAAGGCCTGGAAAAAGGCCTCCACAGACAACAGACATGGGGAGTCAGATGGCAATGAGAAAGCCCACTCCTGCGGATCCCCTTGCAGCAAGGAAATAATTATTCCTACCCGCTGCTGCTCAGAACCCGAGGAGTGTGGGCGTAAACGAAAATATAATTTGCAACTTTCCTGGAAAGAACGGAAAGTCTTTCGGTTACCCACAAACCGATCGGGCAACCTTATATGGGGTTCAATAATGGAGGGAGCGGCTGCGGGTGCAGTTTGCAGCTGCTCCTGGTGTTGGATTCTCTCGGCCAGATCCTGGATCATCTGAGCCATGTCACCTATATGATCCGTGAGAACTCGCAACGGCTCCATTTAGTATGGCCTGTGATTCTGTCACGGGGGAGACAAGGGAAGGTGCGCCCTGTACTGAATACCCCCCCGTTCTCTCCCTGCCTGCTTGCCTCAGTCGGCCCTAGGCGGCCGCGGACAACCACGGTGACGGTCCCTGCTCTGTATAAGTGCACAGGGAGGAACAGGGAACAATTGGAGAGACAAACACAGACGAAACAAACACAATATAGAATAGTCAGCAAGCCGGGTCATGCACAGGAGATAACGTCAATACCGGGGGTGAAGCAAAGAGAGGTCGAAGTCCAAGGTCAGGGTCAAACAGCAATCAAACACTAGGTCGCACAAGCACTGATCAAAGTAGTAACGCTAATCACAGGCAATTAGGGAGGACAACTAGTGGCTTTAAATAGCCCTCCACTGGGTCATGTGACGGGGCCAGCGTCACATGACCTCATTTGCATACCGAGAGCTGGCCAAACGTGACCAGCGCTCAAATATGCACCAAATTTGGTCATGTGGCGTGGCCAGCGCCACATGACCCAAAACCAAGTATATAATAAATGTTCTGAGCGCTGGTTGCCCAGACCAGCGTTCAGATGTCCCCGCCTGCTCGTTTACTAGGGGGGCGGGGAGGACGCCGGACGCGCTGTATCAGTGCGCGTGCCGGACCCTCTCCTGTGAGTGTCGTCATGGAGACGAGGACGCATCCTGCGTCCTCGCTCCGGCGCACTCCTGGGAGACCGGCGGCACGGCAGAGGGGAAGCGCGCCGCCGGCTCCCCGTTACACCAGAATTCCTGAATGCTCCTTTCAATCTCATCTCCATCCAGGATAGACAACCAATGCTGATTTAGCCTAAATGTTCTCCCACTCCCCAGCCTCTCATTACCCAAATGCAAGTCTACTACCAACAGGGAGTGGTCAGACATACTCCCCGCTTTATATTGTACATCACTAATTAAATCAAGGCAGTTTTCACTTACCAGCGCCAGATCTATCCTGGAGAGAGACGAATGTGTCCTGGAAAAGCAGGAAAAACACTTAAGCCTGGGATTCCTTATCCTCCACACATCCACCAATCCAGTCTCCTGGGTAAATTTCCCCAAGGGGGTAACAGAAACACTAGCAGGCTTTCCTCCCCTAAGTCTATCCATGGTGGGGTCCATAACACAATTAAAGTCCCCAGTGGACAAAATTGGGACGGGCCCATACCGACTACTGAAATCCATCAATGCCACCAGTACTTCAATAGTGAATGGGGGGGGGATATAAATGAAAGCCAGTATACAAAGGACTTGTTCCAACTTACCATACCAAAATATATACCTCCCTACTGAGTCTACCTTCACAGCAATAGTCTCAAAGTTTATATCTTTATGCACATAGATAGATACCCCCCTTGAGTAAGGGGAGAAGGTAGCATGATATTCAAAAGCAGCCCATCTCCTCCTCACCCAAGGCTCACTCTGATCCGTTAAGTGGGTTTCCACTAGGAGAAAATGAGATATTATATCAAAGATGGCACAGCGTTTTATTCTATCATTCAAACCTCTTACATTCCATGTTACAACCTTAACACTCATTTATGTAAAAAAAAAAAAAAAAAAACCCTGGCCTGGCATCCCTCCCCCCTTCCCTCCCCACATCCTATATTGCAGATTCCCACAATACCCTTCCGCAAGTAGCATAATACTAAGACCCACCCCCCTCCCCCCAACCCCCGGCCAAACTATTCATCATGTTTTATTTTAACCTATCCTAGACCTTCCTCTTCTAGCCACTTAAGTGCATCATCTACAGTCGAAAAAAAACAAAGTCTTCCCTTTATATATCACCCACAAAGTTGACGGAAACATCATAGAATACACAATCTGATTTTGACTAAGGGTTTTCTTAACTACATTATATGATCTTCTCTTCTGTCTAGTCGCCCAAGAATAGTCTGGATACACAGCTATTTTAACAGACTTATACACAAATAACTCATTGTTCCGGGCTAATTTCAGAATCACATCCCGGTCCTGAGTACTTAAAATTCTAGCTATCACTGCTCTAGGCCTATCCCCCGGTGCTGGGGCTCGCCCCGGGACCCTATGTGCTCTTTCAACCAGAAAGCAGGTAGTCAATTTTTCTTTGCCAACTATTTCAATCAACCAGTCTTGTAGAAAAGACATCAAATTATCTGGAAGGCCTACTTCGGGGAAACCAACCAGGCGCAAGTTGCGGCGCCTCGCTCCATCCTCCAAATCTGTCATTTTATTTGAGAGGTCTTTCAACTGCGACGTCATGGAATTACAGAGTTTTTTATTATCCTCTATCTCTTTAGCTACCTTACTAATTTTTTCCCCCTGGTGCTTAACCTGATCATTCAACTTATAAAGGTCATTTCTAATTTTCGTGACATCACTCTGTGTGACTCTCATTTGTTCCTGTAACTCCTCCAGCACTTCATTGCTCTTTCTAACCGTGGCAAGAATCTCCTGCAATATATCTGGGCTATCGACAGTTTGCTCTTCCAGGGTCTTCACTCTCTAATACTCTAAAGCGAGAACCCTCACTGTCCCTGGCACTACTCCCCATATCTACTTTTTTTGGCGCAGAACGTGTTTTAACTTGTGGGGTCTTCCATAATGTATCTAATTTTGTCAATGTGTCTGATTTATTAGACACTTTACCTGCCGGAGAAACTGCCCCACCCCCCGACTTTCTGGGCGGCAATTTGGGAGGCATTTTCCCTCACTCTCTCTTCTCCCTCCCTCCTATATGAAATCAAATATTGCTATTCTCTCCTCCTCAGCATATAATATCACACACAGTTGTAGGTTAGTATACACATGTGAAATACTGCAGGAGATAGAATCCGCTAAAAGCCGCCAACAATATTGTACAAATTAATTCATCCAGCTCAGAACCAAGCAACAGATATTACCCACACATATCAAACAATGAAATGGGGGAGGAACCAACTAAAAACCACTAAGGATATTACACAGGTTGGCTCATCCAGCTCAGAGCCAGAAGAAAGTTAATGTTCACGGGTATGATACCGCTGGAAGAGGAAGAGGCCTGTTAGAGTCCACTAAAATTATTATGCAGGTTAGTTCATCCATCCAGTCCATGGTCGAGGTTAGTTCATCCATCCAGTCCCTGGTCGATTAATGCTCACATATACCATACACATATACCCTGTAACTGAAAAAGAGGGGTCCACTGAAGCCTCTGAAGGTATTATATAGGTTAGTTCATCCAACTCATAAGCCAGCAGGAGGTTAGTGATCACAGGTATAGTGCAGCTGGAGAGAGACAGAGCCCATTAAAGACCACTAAAAGTGTTATATAGGTTAGTTCATCCAGCTAAGAGTCCGTGGTCAGTTAGTGCTCACATATACTGTACACTTATACCATGCAGCTGACAGGGAGGGGACTACTAAAGCCTCTAAAGGTATTGTATAGGTTAGTTCATCCAACTCAAAAGCCGGCGGAAGGTTAGTGTTCAAGTATATAATACAACAGGTGGAGGGTGACCCGCTGGGCCACTGAGGGTTTTCAAGATTAGTTCATCCAGCTCAGAACCGATGGTAAATTAGTGCTCACATATACCATACAGCGGGGGGGGAGGAGGGGACCCGTTGGGGGCCACTGAGGGTATCATGCAGGTTAGTTCCTCCAACTCCAGGTCGATATGGACTTAATGTTCTCAAATATAAGACAATATAGAGGGAGTCATCCCAATAATAGCCAGCAGGCAAAGGGCAGAGAGATAGCAACCCTCCAGGGGCAATACCCCACTTCAAAAGGGATGCACAAATCTCACCAGTCCAACGAGTCTCCACGGCTGCCACAGCTCACTGGGACCAGTTCAACGCAGCTGACCAGAACCCCGACCTCCACTGACCTTCCTCCACCGTCCAATGCCCTCAGCCAACGCACCGAGCAGCACCCCCAGTCACGGTCCAGAAGCACGGAAGGGCCCGCATCCACACAGGACACTCACGCAGTCACGCGGCTCCCTGTACTGGCACTACACCGCCGTGTCACGCTGAGTCACGTGCACCCGTAGGAGGGAGCACCGGAGGGTGCCGGCTCCCCCCTCCAACAGCTTCCGCGGCTCCAGGCAAGGCACAGCGATCCAGGAGCCCCCTCGTCTGCAGAGTCAGAGCAGGCCGCCGGCAGCCAAGTAGGTCAGCACGGTCTCAATCCCGGTCCAGGTGCATGGAGCCAAGCGTGATCGCACCCTCACGCCAAGGGTTTCCCAGCGGCCAGGGGAGGGTCTGGGGAGGGCTCAAGGACGTGTGCTCACGTCATGCTACACCTGACATGTATAGGCCTTTAAAAACCTCTTTTACGACTTTTTTTTAGTGTTTCCTCTATGATACATCCATCCGATGAGACAGTGGAAAATAAAGAGGGAACAGCATTGGTTTTAAAAACTTTGCTACCACTCGATAGAATATAGGATTCCTCACTGAAATGCAAGGAGCAAATCCAATATTTTTTTGTAGCAGCACCTTCTGAGATTTGTTGTGCCAATGAATCTAGATTGTTAAATTGTTGTTTGGTGGCCATTAGCCAATCCTTTATATGGTTTATATCTTTTGGAAACATATGCAACTCAATATCATCCGGTTGATTTTTTCGTCCAGTTTTGCTGAGACAACCGTTTATAAGGCAGGATGGCATTGTTGATCTAATGAAAAAAAAATACCAAAAAAATAATCAAATATGTCAAATAATTTACATAATTAGAATACACCTCAAATACAAAAAGGGTAGCGCTTAACCTAAGCGTCAAAGGTGTGATAAAGTCCTCAGTGAAAACACCAACAAATACCAAGCACAAAAATGTATGAACAAATGAATACATTTATTAGTTCTTAAATAGAAAAAAAAACGATAAAAGTCATAAAAAGTTGGAGTTGGTAACTGCACACAAAATGAATAGAGGGGCATTCATTGAAGAGTGAAGCATATTACTCATGTATGGAGAGGTCATAAAAAAGCCAGAATAAAGTGCAAAGACAAACTTCGAAGCACAGTAGTGCCAATATGGTTCACAGACACAATCCATATAGTATCAAATATATGAAACATTACAGACCTGTGCCACCTCAGACCCCAACGCACCTTTTGCTGTCGCTTCCTCAGTGGACTTGAAGAAGCGACAGCAAAAGGTGCGTTGGGGTCTGAGGTGGCATAGGTCTGTAATGTTTCATATATTTAATACTATATGGATTGTGTCTGTGAACCATATTGGCACTACTGTGCTTCGAATTTTGTCTTTGCATTTGCACTTTATTCTGGCTTTTTTATGACCTCTCCATACATGAGTAATATGCTTCACTGTTCCATGATTGCACCTCTATTGATTTTGTGTGTAGTTACAAACTCTAAGTTTTTACGACTTTTATCGATATTTATTCAATTAAGAATTAATAAATGTATAAATGTTTTAAGATATCGGTGTGCTCTGTATTTATTGATAAATCTAATATATTATATATATATATAATACTAGCAGAAAGACCCGGCTTCGCCTGGGTATATTTCATCTATTTCATTTAATGTTTCTGTGTGTCGTTGCAGAGAGAAAGTCAATGCAGCTGACAGGAGGTGATTTTTACCTTCATTTTTTCAATCCCTATTGGCTGCGGAGTGGGAGGGGGTGTGGTTTAATGGGACACGGGGGGGGGTTAAGTCCTTCATTTCAGGGTGGCCTGAATTATAGGTTAATGCCATGGTAATTTGAAGAAACACAATGGGTAGCAGTGGAAGAAAACATTGCTTTGCGTGGTTATATTTAATCTATTTCATTTAATGTTTCTGTGTGTCGTTGCAGAGAGAAAGTCATCCTCCCTCCCATCCCTGCAGCTGACAGATGTTGATTTTTACCTTCAATTGTTCAATCTCCATTGGCTGCGGAGTGGGAGGGGTCATGGCCTGACTGAGTCGGGGGCGTGACATTGAAAGACCTAGGGCAGGGTTTTAAGTCCTTCTTTTGATGGTGGCCAGAATTACAGGTCGATGCCATGGTAATTTATGAGGACACGCCATGGGTAACAGTGGAAGAAAACATTGCTTGGCATGGGTATATTTAATCTATTTCATTTAATGTTTCTGTATGTTGTTGCAGAAAGAAATCCAACCTCCCTCCCGCCCCTGCAGCTGACAGAAGTTGATTTTTACCTTCATTTTTTCAATCCCCGTTGGCTGTGGAGTGGGAGGGGGCGTGGACTGACAGAGTCGGAGCGTGGTTTCCCCAGATCTGGGGCGGGGGTCAGAGTGGCATGAATTACAGGTCGATGACATGGTAATTTATGGGGACCCGCAATGGGTAGCAGTGGAAAAAAACATCTTTTATTAGTACTGAATGGTCGTAGTCTAAAATTAGTCAATTTCATCTACGATTTTTATGTGTCATTACAGAGAGAAATTCACCCTCCCACCCCTGCAGCTGATTTTTTTCAATCCCCGTTGCCTGCGGAGTGGGAGGGGGCGTGGCCTGGCAGAGTTGGGGGTGTGGATTATCAAGATGCTTCGAACGGTTGTAGTCTGAAATTAGTCTATTTCATCTAAAATTGTGTGTGTCATTGCAGAGAGAAATTCACCCTCCCACCCCTGCAGCTGACAGAAGTTTATTTTTCCCTTCATTTTTTCAACCCCTGTTGGCTGCGGAGTAGGAGGGGGCGTGGCCTGACACAGTTGGGGGCGTGGCTTAACAAAGCGCTTCGCATAGGTGATTTAATCTATTTCATTTAATGTTTCTGTGTGTCGTTGCAGAATGGCTGCAGAGTGAGAGGGGGCGTGGTCTGACAGAGTTGGGGGCGTGACTTAGCAAGACGATTCGAACAGTTGTAGTCTATAATTAGTCGATTTTATCTAAAATTTTTGTGTGTCGTTGCAGAGAGAAATTCACCCTCCCACCCCTGCAGCAAACAGAAGTTTATTTTTACCTTTATTTTTTCAATCCCCATTGGCTGCGGAGTGGGAGGGGGCGTAACCTGACTGAGTCGGGGGCATGGATTAGCAAGACGCTTCACATGGGTGTATTTAATCTATTTCATTTAATGTTTCTGTGTGTCGTTGCAGAAAGAAAGTCAACCTCCCACCCATCCCTGCAGCTGACAGAAGTTGATTTTTACCTTTATTTTTTCAATCCCTGTTGGCTGCGGAGTGGGAGGGGGCGTGGCCTTACAGAGTCGGGGCGTGGCTTAGCAAAGCGCTTCGCATAGGTGCATTTAATCTATTTCATTTAATCTTTCTGTGTGTCGTTGCAGAATGGCTGCGGAGTGAGAGGGGGCGTGGCCTGACAGAGACGGGGCGTGGCTTAGCAAAAGGCTTCGAACGGTTGTAGTCTGTAATTAGTCTATTTCATCTAAAATTTTTGTGTGTCGTTGCAGAGAGAAATTCACCCTCCCACCCCTGCAGCAAACAGAAGTTTATTTTTACCTTCATTTTTTCAATTCCCGTTGGCTGCGGAGTTGGAGGGGGCGTGACCTGACAGAGTCGGGGGCATGGATTAGCAAGACGCTTCGCATGGGTGGATTTAATCTATTTTATTTAATGTTTGTGTGTGTTGTTGCAGAAAGAAAGTCAACCTCCCACCCATCCCTGCAGCTGACAGAAGTTGATTTTTACCTTTATTTTTTCAATCTCTGTTGGCTGCGGAGTGAAAGGGGGTGTGGCCTGACAGAGTTGGGGGTGTGGCTTAGTGAGACCTGGGGCGGGGGTTTTAAGTACTTCTTTTAGGGTGGCCTGAATTAAAGGTCAATACCATGCTTATTTATGAGCACACGCAATAGACAGCAGTGGAGGAAAACATCTTTTATTACTACTGAACTGTAGTAATAGAAAAAAACATAAGTTATATTTATGGTAACCCGGAATACCTTTAACAGTGTCAGTAAATAGAAATGGATGAGATCCTCAGCTGCTGATAATTACCTGGTTGTTATGGAAACCTGCCCTCCCTGTGTGGCTTTGCAGAGAATGGCAGTTGGAGTTTAAAACCAAAGCTCCCAGTTGTAATGTTGGCTAATGGAGATCATATTTTGGGAATATCTCGGGAACGGTATGTCCTAGAGAAATGAGACCTGGTCTAAAACCTTCCCGGACACCTGATGTACCTGTGTGCCGAATTTGGTGAAAATCGGTCCAGTAGTTTGGTCGCGCATAGAGAACAGACAGACAGACAGACAGAAATTCATTTTTATATTATTAAGAGATAATCCAAAATGTATTAATTTAAAAATTGTGGTGGCTTGTGAGTTAGATATTTCAATACGCTTTTATAATAACAAATTTTATTAACTTAAATATATATATATATATATATATATATATATATATATATATATATATATATATAAAATTCTTACCTGTATAAAATTAACTGCAGTGAGTATATAACAATTTTCTTAGTTTGTAATAAGAAAAATCCTGAAAGCAGAATAATGAAATAATTTTTATTGGACACTAAAAATGTATCAATGATCGAAAAAGTAAATTTTATTTAATACATACTGGAGTAAAATATATATAGTTATACAATATAATAAAATAATGATCATTATTAATCTATTTGGATACTTATCCCGATTTTTTGTAATTCAATAAAGGATTGCATCAAAATATATTAGATTAATAAGTTGATTGATAATTCAATATATTATTAAACAAACAAATATTAAATATGCTTATAAAAATGAAACACAAGTTATAGAATCCTCTATGAAGTTTAAAAAAAAATTATAAAATATTAAATAATTTATTTTGGGTCATATAATACATTTTACCATAACCACCAAATGTATGTAATAAAATAACGCCATTTTTTGGAAAAATTAAAAAAATATTTGTATTATAGATTAAATGTGACATATTAACTAATATTAATTTTTTATTTAAATATTTTGCAAGATTTATTATTAAAAAAATAATTTAAATTACAATAAAAAAATTTTTTTTAAATTATAATTATCTTAATTAGATGATCAGGATCTTCAAGAGAATCAATATAGTAATAAAAAAATAATTACTTCAAATAACAACCTATAAAAAATAAATTAACAAAATTCTTTAATTTTTTTTTATTTCTAATGAACTTTATTAAAAGCAATATTAAAATTCTAATATTTTTGTGTGCTTTGGCAAACGCTTGTGCCCCAAAATTGAGGCCAAGCGGTTTCAAAAGTACCACATGTTACCTTTTCTGACATTGGCTGTGTGCTTTGGCGACCACATGTCCACCAAAATTGAGGCGGAGCGGTTTCCAAAGTACCTCATGTTGCCTTTTCTGACATTGGCTGTGTGCTTTGACGACCGCTTGTGCCCCAAAATTGAGGCGGAGCGGTTTCCAAAGTACCTCATGTTGCCTTTTCTGACATTGGCTGTGTGCTTTGGCGACCGCTTGTGCCCCAAAATTGAGGCGGAGCGGTTTCCAAAGTACCTCATGTTGCCTTTTAGTAACTGCGCCAGTGTGCTTTGCCCTCCCCATGCACTGAAATGTATGAAAAAGTAGCTGATGGGGGTGGCAAAGAATCTCCTGTTGAGTAATTCAAGAAAACCACATTGTTTGGCTTATGTATGCCAAATTCATTGATGTCAGTGGCAGGGGCAACAGCGTCCGCCGCTGCGGCAGCGCATGCTGTTGCCCTTTGGGCTAATGGTTGCCCATATCATTGGTGTCAGTGATTAGGGCAACAGCATGCGCCGCTGTGGCAGCGCATGCTGTTGCCCTTTGGGCTAATGGTTGCCCATATCATTGGTGTCAGTGGTTAGGGCAACAGTATGCGCCGCTGTGGCAGCACATGCTGTTGCCCTTTGAGCTAATGGTTGCCTATATCATTGGTGTCAGTGGTTAGGGCAACAGCATGCGCCACTGCAGCAGCGCATGCTGTTGCCCTTTGAGCTAATGGTTGCCCATATCATTGGTGCCAGTGGTTAGGGCAACAGTATGCGCCGCTGCGGTAGCGCATGATGTTGACCTTTGGGCTAATGGTTGTCCATATAATTGGTGTCAGTGGCAGGGGCAACAGCATGCGCCGCTGAGGCAGCACATTCTGTTGCCCTTGGGCTAATGGTTGCCCATATCATTGGTGTCAGTGGTTAGGGCAACAGCGTGCGCCGCTGCGGCAGCGCATGCTGTTGCCCTTTGGGCTAATGGTTGCCCATATCATTGGTGTCAGTGCGTTAGAGCAACAGGCGTGCGCTGCTGCGGTAGCGCATGATGTTGACCTTTGGGCTAAATGGTTGTCCATATAATTGGTGTCAGTGGCAGGGGCAACAGCATGCCGCCGCTGAGGCAGCACATGCTGTTGCCCTTTGGGCTAATGCGTTGCCCATATCATTGGTGTCAGTGGTTAGGGCAACAGCGTGCGCCGCTGCGGCAGCGCATGCTGTTGCCCTTTGGGCTAATGGTTGCCCATATCATTGGTGTTAGTGGCAGCAGCAACAGTGTGCTCCACTGTGGCAGCGCATGATGTTGCCCTTTGGGCTAATGGTTGCCCATATCATTGGTGTCAGTGGCAGAGGCAACAGCATGTGCTGGTGTGGCAGCGTATGCTGTTGCCCTTTGGGCTAATGGTTGCCTGTATCATTGGTGTCAGTGGTTAGGGCAACAATATGCGCCGCTGTGGCAGCGCATGCTGTTGCCCTTTGGGCTTGTAGTGGCCTTTTTCGTTGGTGATAGTGGCAAATGACAACATGAGCTGCTATGGCAACCCATGTTATTGTCATTTATTTTGGGGGGTTAAATAACTTTCATTGGTGGCAGTGTGAAATGCCTATTATTAAAATTCTTTAAAATGTGCCCATTTATACGTTGGTGGTAGTGGGAGCAACAAGGGAAGGGTTGGTGGAGGATCAAACTTACCGATCCTGTATGCCAAGGTCGCGCTCCTCCGCCCTGCTCGCGGCTCCGATCAGCTGTTCTGAGGCGCGCGCCGTCACTTCCAAGTCTAGCGAAATGGCGCGTGCGCAGAGGGAACAAAGCGCTTGCAGTGCTCGACACTGTAAGCGCTACTGAGCATACGCCGGGGACATTAGGAGCACGCAGACGCGTGATTTCAGTGCTAGACTGAATGGTCTAGCGCTGTCTATCATGTATTAAGGGGGCGTGATTCAATTTAGCAGGGCGTGCCACGGACCCGGGAGGGCGGTAAAAAAGCAGTGCTCAGAAAGAAAAGCCCGCCTCCCGGTGCTCCAAAGGTTAATTTGTAGAGTTTAGCAAATCCTAAAAGATTCGGGGGTTCGGAATTCGGCCCGAATCCCACCGCGGGATTCGTGGGTTCGGGCCGAATCACGAATCCCATTAAAGTCTATGGGAGACCCGAATATTTTTACAGGGGCCAAAGGTTCTGCACAGTCAAGTTTGCCCCAACATGTGAAAACCTCAGAAAATGATGGAAACACCTTGGAAATGGATAGGAAACACCAGGGGCAGCATGTAGGGATGCCTCTGAGACTCCCTAATTGCACCATTTTTTCTAAATCTGGCCAATAGTCTGGTGATGACCCCAAGGTAATTTTCAGGGACACGGTAATGGTGACCCACTTAAAAATGCTGCCTGACAACCTGGCGGTGAAACCCTGATTGTCTGTCTTTCAAAAAGATTGCAGTGTAAAGCATGGTGGTGAGCTTCAGTAATAAGATTGCAATGTAAAGCATGGCGGTGAGCCTCAGTATGACTTTTTAGATGGAGATTGCATGTGGTCACGTACTCCCTGGAACCCCACAGTCACCCCTTCTCTGATGTGCTACCCCAGAACATTCTCTGCCCCAATTCGCAAGACCTTTTGCAGTCTCAGTGTGCTGACAGTGGGGATTTACCAGTGTTGTCTGAGGAGGTGGTGGACAATGGCGAGACACAGGTGTCGGGGGGGGGGGGAGGTAGTTGAAAGTGAAGCAAGTAGAGGTGTATCTTATCCTATCATGTGTGATACTGTCTACAGTGTCATGCATCTGAAGCCTATTGTGTGTGATACTGCGTGAAGTGTTGTGTATCTCATCATATCATGTGTAATACTGTCTGAAGAGTTGTGTATCTAATCCTATCATGTGCGATACTGTCTGAAGAGTTGTGTATCTAAACCTGTCATGTGTGATACTGTCTGCTTACCAGTGTATCTAATCCTATCATATGTGATACTGTCTCAGGATTGTGTATCTAATCCTATCCTGTGTGATACTATCTGCCGAGCTGTGTATCTAATCCTATCATATATAATACTGTGAAGAGTTGTGTACTAATCCGATCATATGTAATACTGTCT
>ONZH01024154.1:0-24230 GCA_900303285.1 Rhinella marina
CCCTGCAGCCGTTCAGCAAGAGCAGCAATAGCATCCATGTCAGCACAAAAATGACATTAATTTTTGTTCGGCGGTTTATAATGTCACGCTCTGGTGTGGAGGGTATAGCCACACCAAGCGTAAGAGGGAAGGGAAAAGACCAAACAAGGGAAACGGTCACCTCCTGCAGGGAACCCCGAAACTAGGCCCTGACTGACTACAAGTATGAACAGGCCTTAGTGGTAGGAGAGTTCATACACCGAAACCTAATAACAAAATCACCCTATAGAACCCTGCAGCTAGTGACAGGGGAAAGAGTCAACCCGTTCCTCCAAGAGGACAGATGAACAGGAGACTCCAGAAGGCAAAACCACAACAGGGAAAAGTAGGATAAACACAATAGGGAAAATGACATTTATCTTAATGCAGATATTACAGCAACCGGATCTCAGCCAAGAACAACACCACACACAACAGTCAGCAGAAAGTATAAACCCCAAGGAATACTGGGAGAGAAAGGGATAAATAGGGGAAAGATAATCACCACACCCGCAACAGCTGAGGGGAAGGGGTGTGGTAAACAGCAGCCAAACCAAGAGGAAAACATGTCAAATTATGTCACTTTTGAAAGCCTAGCCGAACGCCTGCAACCTGATGCAGGCACATTCGTGACATTTACATAGGACTGCAGGTAACACTACTACATTTTCTATACTCAGATAGCCATCACTGTGTTATCTCTGCTGTTACATAGGACTGCAGGGGACATCTACTATATTATCTATACTCAGAGAGTTATCGCTGTGTAAGGGGACCCACTGAGACTTTATTGCCCAAGGGCCCACCTGAACCCGGAGCCGGCCCTGGGCGTAACCGCAAAAAAGACCTAAATTACTCTTACCGGTAATTGTTTTTTCCAGTAGCCTCCACAACGGCACGGAAGGAGGATATCCCCGCCCAGGGACAGGAAACAAAACACGGAGAATTCTTTTAAATATGGCCCCTCCTCCACACCTCTCCAGTTGATACCATAGGAAAGATGCTCTTAGGAGAAAATAAAAAGGTTAACACAAGCAAAATCCTATTAACTCATAGGACCAGACCCGCAACTGAAATATCTTAATGAGGATAACTGTCTGTTTTTTTTATATTTTTCTCTTTTATTTTATTATTTTTTCTTTTTTTTTTTTCTTTTTTTTTTGTTATAGGGTGGGAAATAGGTGCCGTTGTGGAGGCTACTGGAAAAAACAATTACCGGTAAGAGTAATTTAGGTCTTTTCCAAGTCGCCTCCCCAACGGCACGGAAGGAGGATATACCAGCGAATCTACTCAGGGGGGGACCGAGGCCGATAAGACCTTCCTGCCAAAAGACAAGTCTGACTGTCCAACATCCAATTTGTAATGCCTAAAGAAGGTTAAAGGGTTTTTCCAAGTGGCTGCCCTGCATATCTGATCCACTGAAGCTGAGGCCCTCTCTGCCCAAGAAGTGGAAACAGCCCTCGTGGAGTGGGCTTTAAGACCTGCCGGGGAAGAGATACCTTTCTCCTGATAACAAAGGGAAATGGCTGACTTTATCCATCTAGCTATGGATGTCTTGCTGGCTTTTGAACCCTTATTTGTTCCCTGAAACTGAATTAACAGACTATCTGCACGTCTAAAGGAACTGGTAGCCTCAAGGTAACCTAGAAGACATCTCCTAACATCCAGGTGACTGAACTCCTCCTCTTTCTCAGACGTGGGGTTCTGGCAAAAGGAAGGTAAAGTGACCACCTGCTGACGATGAAAGGATGTGGCCACTTTAGGTAGGAACACAGGGTTGTGTTTTAGGATGATCCTGTCTTCTAGTACTTCCATATATGGTGCTTTGCAAGAAAACGCCTGAATCTCTCCGATTCTTCTGGCTGTGGTGATTGCCAGCAAAAAAGTGGTCTTGAAGGTCATTAAACTAATCGGAATAGAGTCTATTGGCTCAAATGGTGGTCCTGCTAGGACGGAAAGAACCAGGGAAAGGTCCCAAGGTGGTACCGTAGAACGGATAAAGGGCTTAATCCTTTCTGACGCCTTTAGGAAACGCTTAACAAACGAGTCTTCTACCAGTCTCCGGTCCAAGAAGACACTGAGTGCCAAAATCTGAACTTTTAATGTGCTAGTACTTAGTCCTTTGTCTAGGCCCATTTGTAAAAAGTCCAGTACATCCGAGATAGAGACGCTGGAAGAAGAAGAAGAACTAGACTTCGATTTCCGAAAATTCAGAAAAGCTTTCCACATTCTAGTGTAGATAGTTGATGTTACTTTCTTTCTGCTTGAGAGGGTAGAGATAACCTGATCTGAGAAGCCCTTCCCCTTCAGAATCATCCTCTCACATGCCAGGCCGTCAATTTCAAGATCTGAAGATCTTTGTGGAATACAGGGCCCTGGGAAAGAAGATCCGGACTGGAAGGAAGACTGAAGTGATCCCCCTGTGATAGTTCTAGGAGTAGAGGGAACCAACTCCTCTTTGGCCAAAACGGAGTAAGAAGAATCACTGAGGCCTTGTCCTCTATTACCTTCTGAAGGACCTTCGGAATTAGGGGAATAGGGGGAAAGGCGTATAGTAGGCCCACAGACCAATCCTGTGAAAAGGCATCTACTCCCAGAGGATTCTCATTCTGATTGAGAGAGAAAAACTGGCGAACTTGACGATTTGCCCTGGTGGCAAAGAGATCGATTACTGGGCAACCCCATTTCTTTATGAGCAATTGAAAGACTCCGGTGTCTAGTCTCCATTCTGACTCCTGAATCGTCACTCTGCTTAGGTAGTCCGCTGTAATGTTCGACGTACCCTTCAGATGGACCGCTGTGATTGAAAGAATATTTTCTTCTGCCCAGCAGAATATTTTGGAGGCTATCCTGCTTAGAGACAAGCATCTGGTTCCTCCCTGCTTGTTGATATAAGCCACCACTGTGGAGTTGTCGGAGAGAATCTTCACATGCTGGGAAATCAACTCTTTTCTATGCGCTTGAAGGGCACACCAGACTGCCATCAACTCTTTGTGGTTCAAAGATCTGTCCTTCAACGATTCGTCCCAAAGGCCCTGGATGTATGACTTCTCTGTGTGGGCTCCCCATCCGAAGTCGCTGGAGTCTATAGTGACTATCACTTGAGGGTCTGGAGTCCATAGAACGCCTCTCTGGAGATTCACTCCCTGTTGCCACCAAGACAGAGACCTTCTGACCCATAAAGGCAGTTGGATCTTCTTTTCTAGGGAACTGGGATCCTTGTCCCATCTGGATAGAAGAAACGACTGTAGAGGTCGAGAGTGGGCCTGAGCCCAACTTACCGCTGGAATAGTCGCAGTCATGCACCCCAATATTGACATCATCTGCCTGATGGAGATGGTCGACTTCCTGGATACTTGCTGGAACCTCAACGGAAGACTGTTTAATTTTTCTGGGGGAAGAAAAGAAGACATCTTCACAGAGTCTAACAGGATTCCTAGAAAGCACTTCCTCTGTTCTGGAATGAGATTTGATTTTTCTAGGTTTATCTTCCATCCCAGACGTTGGAACTCTGTGATCACAAATTTTGAATCCTCCCGAAGTCTCCCCGGAGATGGGGCTATCAACAAGAAGTCGTCCAGGTAGGAAATAATCAGGATTGATTGAAGATGAAAATGGCCCACTACCTCTAACATTATCTTCGTAAAGATTCTTGGCACAGCACAAAGACCGAACGGAAGAGCTCGGAACTGAAAATGATGAAGAGAACCCCGTAATGTTACTGCAATCCTGAGGAACTTTTGGGAGTCCATGTGAATGGGACACATGGTAGTATGCGTCCTCCAAGTCGAGGGTTACCATGTAAGAGTCCTTCATCACTAATCTGGTGGCTGTCCTTATTGTCTCCATTTTGAATCTTTTGTATTTTAAGAACCTGTTTAGGTTCTTCAGATTGATAATCGTCCGGTAGGACCCGTTTGGCTTCTTTATTAAGAATATAGGGGAATAAAACCCCTGACCCTCCTGCGAGGGAGGGACCGGCGCCAAAACCTCTTTTAGAATAAGCAGATTTATCTCTTTCTCTATTATCATCTGTTTCTCGGATTGGAAGAGTTTTGTTGTACAAAAATGAGTATCTGGATGGTTCTGAAACTCTAGGCGATACCCCAGTTGAATGGTGCTCAACACCCAGGCTGAAGAAGATATCTTTTCCCATTCTGAGTGGAACCGGGACAGCCTCCCCCCCACTGGAAGGCTGGCATCATTGGGTTGCAGGCTTAGACGCCTGGTTTCTGGAAAGGAAGATGTTTTTCCCCCTACCTCTGAAAGCATTAGATCTGGCTGAGGACTGAAAGGACTGATCCCTTTTCCCTGGAGGCGGACGAAAACCCTTTTGACTCCTAGCGTTACGTCTCTGATTAAAGAATCTGGACTCAACAGGGAATTTCTTCTTCCTTTCAGAGGCTTTTTCCAGGATGTCGTCCAGGCTAGTGCCAAACAGCCTATCTCCTTCACAAGGGACTGCCACTAACTTATTTTTAGATCCCGCGTCTCCAGACCATGCTCTCAACCATGTACATCTTCTGGCTGAGTTTGATAGAGCTGCAGCCCTGGCAGAAAACTTCACAATATCTGCCAAGGCATCCGCCATGTAAGAGGTAGCCTTCTTTAATAGAGGAAGGGATGCTAGTATCTCCTCCCTGGGTGTACCTGCTACCAGATGGTGTTCTAACTCCTCTACCCATAAAGACATTGATCTTGCGGTACAGGTGGCAGCAATCCCCGGTCTCAGCAGGGCTATAGAAGTTTCCCAAGACCTCTTTAGCAAAGACTCTGATTTTTTATCTAATGGGTCTTTGAGAAGACCAGCGTCCTCAAAGGGCAAAGCCGCCCTTTTAGACATTCCCGCAACCGGGGCATCCTCCTTTGGGACCTTGTCCCACAAGGCCGCATCCTTTTAAGAAAAGGGGTACTTCCTTTTAAAAGACTCTGTGACTGGGGCTCTCCTTTCAGGATCTTTCCATTCTTTCTTAATCATGTTGACTAAATTCTCATGAACAGGGAAGAATCCTCTTTTCTTTTCACCCAGACCCTGAAACATTTTATCTGAGACCGATAAAGCCTCTTTCTGGTCCTGTAGCCCCATTGTGGCTCTAACCGCCCTTAGAATCTCATCAGTCTCGTCTAAAGGGCAGAGCGGTTGACCAGAGGTATCTTCTAACTCTGATAGTTCTGAGTTTGAATCTGAGCGAATTTCCAGGACCTGACTAGGACCTGCTACCGCAAAATCAGATGGAGTAGAAACTTCAGAAGGGACCATAGCAGATGTCACTGGTTTTACGGCTTTACTTAGGGCAGAATCTACTTCATCCTTAATAATACTCCTTAGATTAGAAATGAAGGACGGAGATTCTTCAGAAACCAACTGTTGGATACACTTGGTGCAGAGTGGTTTCTTATAGGATGATGACAGAGTCTTCCTACAGACGCCACATCTCTTGTTTGGAGCTTTCTGAGACTCCTATCAAATGCAATGATATAATAATAACCATTAATAATACACCAGTGGCATAAAGAAAGTCTCTACTCACAGCTCCAGAGGAGGGACCGATCTGGGCAGGGGCTTCCAAAGGTTCTGCTGACCTCTTTGGCTCTGATTCAGACATGCTGGTTGAAAGGGACGTTTCCCCAAGAGAATACCAACCCATCTTGAATTTGGCGCCATTTAAACTTTCCTTCCGGGTTCTGACGTCACGGCGTACTTACCCGTGTTCTGCGCATGCGTGCGCAGCCGAGACGCCGGACCCGGAAGTTCCTGTGGAACGCATCTCGCTTCCACACACGCGGAGAAGAACCTGCGCCGCCCTCCAACAGAGGAACCCAGCGCTGCCCAGGGCTGCCTTCCAGGGAAGGACTTATAGCCAGGAGACGGGGAGAGCCGCGGCTCTATGTACCCGCTCCCTGCACAGGCCCTCCGGCCGAACCGGGACAATCCAGGCCTGTGCGAGGTAAGCTCCCCAACGGCGGGTAGGAGCATATCCGTGCATCCAAGGGACAGGAAAACAACTGGAGAGGTGAGGAGGAGGGGCCATATTTAAAAGAATTCTCCGTGTTTTGTTTCCTGTCCCTGGGCGGGGATATCCTCCTTCCGTGCCGTTGGGGAGGCGACTTGGAAAATTCAGGTTTTTTTAAATGCCTTAGCACCATCATTCATATTGTGCAAAGACTTTTTTGAAGTAACCACGGCACTCACAATATTGATTCAAGCTTTGTAGTAGTTTATTTTTCTCAACTCATCCATCCAGAGACATATGTATTAGGACATGGGCCAACGTTTCGGTCTTATCCAAGACCTTGTTCACGGCCTACATAGCGTCCAGCGATATCTTGCAGGATAACAGGCCGAACTGGATGGACAGATGTCTTTTTTCGGCCTTATAAACTATGTTACTATGTTACTACAAAGCTTGAATCAATATTGTGAGTGCAGTGGTTACTTCAAAAAAGTCTTTGCACATTTTTACCACTGAGCATAGATAACCTCTAAAGGAGTGCCGACCAACTCTACGTGTTATCACTTATATTGTGAACGCAGACCCTTTACATTCCATGTCACTTCATGTTATTCCTATAGTACACAGATCTGCAGGAGATGCACCCAGCGTCTCTCCTCAGCAATCATCGATATGTACAGTGGCACCAACACGGAGCTGGACCCAACCTTCCCTAAACCCCTTTCCTCTATCTTCTGGCATGAAACCTCAATACAACATTATTAAACATAAAACCAAAAACAACGAAAAAGTTTTTGTTGACATCTTTTTTCGCACATCTATGAATGTGGCCGTTGTCACCGCCTCACTTAAAGTAATCCAACATTATTCACTAATCTCTTTCGCCTCCCCACCTATAGCCCTTTCTGTCTGCTGTCATATCTAGCCATCTCTCCCCTTTTTCTTCTTGATATTACTCTCTCCCTGACTAAAGCTGTTATATAGACATTACACCTGGATTCCATATAATCCCCCCACCCTCCAGCTCATAATGCGACACGGAATATAGACGGAGTCTATCTTGAAGTCTCATGTGTCCCAGATGATAAGGTTCAAGTTCTCAGTCCCAAATGTGTCCCAAATGTGTCCAGGATCTTGAGGGTCATCCAGTCGTCTCCTAGCAAGATGAGAATTACGATTCATGTTGTTTGCACTTCCGAGTCCCTGGCCTCCTCTTGGTGAGAGACCTCCCCGCTGTTGTGGGCTCACTTGACCAGAGGGTAGATCATGATCCATCTCTATCGCCTCCACCACTTCTTTTGGAGTGAGGCAAGTGTCAGTACATCCATCAGGCTGGAATACTCTCAGTATCGCTGGGTATATTAAAGCGAATTTGGTTTTTCTCCGGACCAGCATGGAGCAAATGGTGGAAAAAGCTCTTCGTCTTCTGGCAACCTCTGCAGAGTAATCACTGAAAAGCAGTATTTTTTGCCCTCTCACCAGAAGCAGTTGGGTCCTGCACCTGTACTTGACAATAATTGCCTTTGTCCGAGTAGTTTAGGTATTTTACTATAGCTGGTCTCGGCCTTGTTGGTCCCGCCTCTTGTCGCCCATCTCTTGGAGGTCCAAGACGATGGGCCCTTTCAACAGTAAAAGTGCCTTGCAATCCAAGTGCTTGTGGGTTTTTGGTTGCACAGATCTGTACCAGCTGGTTCGGTGGAATGGACTCCGGTAGTCCAATTATTCTTAAGTTGCTCCGTCTGGAGCGGCTGTAAAGGTCCTCCACCTTATCCCTCAAAGATTGGTTAGTTCTCAGCACTTCTTGTACCTGAGTCTTTTTCTAGCTCCCCTTCCATCAAACCCACAGGTCTGATAGCTAAGTAGTATGCTGGGCCACTTCTCTTTGTAGGTCTTGGAGTGCTGATGACAGCGTAGCTTCTAGAGTGGTTTTAATATCCGGGGCCAATAGTCTTACATGGGATTTGCAGATCTTGACTTTGAGACTGTCTTCCTCATTCTCCATTCGCAGATGTCATCATGCGTTGCGGGGTTGTGAGGATGATCTTGTGAACCAATGTGGTTTTTCAGCAGCCGTCGCCACCATCTTACCTCGTGTCTGCTTTTCCACTCTCTGGGGGAGTGGTCAGTTTAATGTAGGGGATCCGCTCCGTAGCAGGAATTTATCCATCCGCTAAGCCTCAGATGATGGTATATGAGTACAGGGGTGATGAGACCCTAAATTTAGTAGAATCCCCGAGGTTAGAGCATTAAGGCACAGAGCGCCATTTCGTTCCCTCCTGACATATGCGTGCCGGAAACGGAAGTCCCAACTAAAGAGTTTTAACCCTTTTGCTAAAACCTGCCACACTCAAATAAGCTGATTTCTGTGCCGCTCCATCTATATTTGAAATATTTAAATCTTTTACATATTATTAAGCTCTCTTTCTGCACTCACGGGGTTCTCACACTGGAGCCGACATCTGATGGAAGTATAGAGGAACACTGTGAAATCCCATGGGCAGCTAGGGGAACAAATACTGTTCATTTTAAAAGTTACAAATCTTAATACAGACTCCAGCGTCAGAGAGCACAGAGAAAAATCATTTTCAATATTAAGACATGAAAACACTCATCAACTCATCAGCTATGACATAATTTCATTACATACAGTACAAGCTACTGACAGAGTTTACATATTTACAAGCCTCAAATCAATAAGGTGAAAGCTGCTCACTTCTGAACAAGAATTATAACATTACAAGGAATATTACCTTTTATGACCACACCCTGTTTTCACCAATTCGCTGATATTATCCCCCTCATGTACGGATGCCTATTTTAAGAATTTTATATTAACATTAAAACCCTTTAACATGAATAGAAGCTTTTCCATTCAATTAAGATGCAATAACTCACAGTTTTCTTAGATATCCACAAATCTGGGAACAAATTTCATTTTCAGAGCAACATCTTCAACATTATCATTACATGGACAATTAGTGCCTTATGAGAAGATATTCTTCTTCCTTTTCTACAGGTAAACAGAATAAATCAGCCTGTCTATGTCACAACAAGTAAAGAAAAGTGAGACCCTGAGCTGTACCCACCTCTTTCCCTTCCTATTGTCTTTTAGTCCTAGGCTACTAAACGGCAACCACGATGACAGTCCCTTCTTATCTGCGGTGCACAGAATAAGATAAAGAAGGGAAAAGCAGTGATAACAGAAAAAGGCAGTAAACTGACTAATAAAACCAAAAATGTGAAAAACAGGGAATGAATGGTAGGTGCACCCAGTCAGCAACCAGGGAGATACCAGACAGACGGACAATAAACAACACAAAGGTACACAAAAATCGGCAGGCAATAAACAGGTCAAGCGGTCCAAGTCAGTAACAAGAGATCACGTCAGAGCCAGAGGAGAAACCAAAAACGGGGTCGAGGTCACAGTCAGAGAATCAAAGTCCTAATACAAAATACAAATGAACGCTTGTGTGAAGCTGAGAAGCACTAGCAAGTTTCAGTGATTCTCATAGCTACTTAAGGCCTGAGGGCGGACTCTGAGACGAGAAGCCCATGACTGACAGGACTCAGAACCTATCTCAGAACCTCCAGCAGCCAAGTCATAATTATTCAAAGCACCTGGAACCACTTTCATCAGACTAGCTGCATCAGGTACTGTAGAACTCCTAGTAGCAGCCACATCAGAATTCTGCTGGTTGGTGACAGTCTATCTCTACACAAGATTTTGTTCCACATATATCAACACTTCTCATTGCTCCTATAAAATAAGTATCCAGAATTGTGGTATCCTACACTGAGTTAATAAAAAAATGCATTGAAGTACCCTTTATACTTCAATGCCCCTGATTCCTGAAATATCAGGCTCACAAGATGACTTTTTTCAGCTTAGATACAAACGCTTTCAAATGTGACCCAGCCCAGGGGTGGCTGTAATCTGCATCCTGTGACAAAAACAGCAACTCCTGTATCAATTCAAAAAATATTTCATCCACATTTTGCAATATCCTTCACTTTGGCAGCATCCATGTCCTCAAAGAGACCATCAGCTAAAAATCTCACTCTCATGCCTCCCCAGTTCCAGCCTGACAGAAGCATAAGAGAGAAAAAGACAGATGTGCACCTACAGTGGGGAAAAAAAGTATTTAGTCAGCCACCAATTGTGCAAGTTCTCCCACTTAAAAAGATGAGAGTGTCCTGTAATTTACATCATAGTTAGACCTCAAATATTAGAGACAAAATGAGAAAACAAATCCAGAAAATCACATTGTCTGATTTTTAAAGAATTTATTTGCAAATTAGGCCCCATTCACACGACCGTATGAATGGGGCCGTATCTATCCGTCTATCCACAAAAATGCGGGAATAGATGTGGCCCCATTCACCTCTATGGGGCCGGGAGCCGCGGCACGGAGCTAGCTCCATGCCGTGGCTCTTTTGAAGCATGTCCTATACTTGTCCGTGCGGACGGACAAGAATAGGCATTTTCAATGGGGCCGCAAGGCGTGTGTTCCGAGTGCTGCTGAACACACGCCGGGCGGCCCCCGTATATTTGCGGGTCAGCCATAATGCGGGCCCACAAATATATGGTCGTGTAAATGGGGCCTTATGGTGGAAAATAAAGTATTTGGTCACCTACAAACAAGCAAGATTTCGAGCTCTCACAGACCTATAACTTCTTCTTTAAGAGGCTCCTCTGTCCTCCACTCATTACCTGTAGTAATGGCACCTGTTTGAACTTATCAGTATAAAAGACACCTGTCCACAACCTCAAACAGTCACACTCCAAACTCCACTATGGTATAGACCAAAGAGCTGTCGAAGGACACCAGAAACAAAATTGTAGACCTGCACCAGGCTGGGAAGACTGAATCTGCAATAGGCAAGCAGCTTGGTGTGAAGAAATCAACTGTGTGAGCAATAGTTAGAAAATGGAAGACATACAAGACCACTGATAATCTCTCTCGATCTCACGCAAGATATCACCCTGTGGGGTCAAAATGATCACAAGAACTGTGAGCAAAAATCCCAGAACCACACGGAGGGGACCTGCAGAAAGCTGGGAGCAACGTAACAAAGGCTGCCATCAGTAACACACTACGCCGCCAGGGACTAAGATCCTGCAGTGCCAGACATGTCCCCCTGCTTAAGCCAGTACATATCCGGGCCCGTCTGAAGTTTGCTAGAGAGCATTTGGATGTTCCAGAAGAGTATTGGGAAAATGTCATCTGGTCAGATGAAACCAAAGTAGAACTGTTTGGTAGAAACACAGCTCGTCATGTTTGGAGGAGAGTGAACCAAGCACACTATTGTTTTTCTTGTGAAATTCTCAATGAGTTTGATGTGTCACATGCCCTCTTCCCATTGAAAAAACTAAAGTTGGATCCAAAATGGCCGACTTCAAAATGGCCGCCATGGTCACCACCCATCTTGAAAAGTTTCCCCCCTCCTATATACTAATGTGCCACAAACAGGAAGTTAATATCTCCAACCATTCCCATTTTATTTAGGTGTATCTATATAAATGGCCCACCCTGTAGATGTCTCAAAATAAAATATATATTGGTGCATAAATATTGCATTGGTGGATATTGCGTCAGGTCAGGGAGTAGATAGCGACTTCTGGAGGAAACGGAGGCTGCAGGTGGTACATAAACATGGATGTTACTGTGGGTGGACAATTAGCACATGGTTCAGTGGCTCTCAGCTATAGTGAGATATGCAGTGAATAAACATATACCAAAATGGAGGGAAAAAACACTTAGGCATTGGTGGTCAGTGGAAAAAGGCATGGAGGATAGCCCACCCCTGCCCACCGGTTCCGGCTATAAGCAATGTGGAGCACTCCACGTCCCGACGTGCGCGCCCATGCGCACTGGAGACTGTCGAGGCCGGAGGGAAGAGGGGGAAGCGGTAGTTTACCTACTTCCAGATCAGACGGGAGTCTTGAATTACGAGGGGAGGTGTCTCCTATGCATAGTAGGATGACACATGTCTGTGGGGTGGGAGGAGATGCTACCCAGATTAAACGGATTTATAGGAGGCATGCAGGCACGTAAACAGTAGGAAACATATAAATATATAAATGAGAAATACAAAGTGAATAAATAATAAGGGTGGACATACATTGCAAAAGCATGCAAAAATATAAAGTTTTAAAGAAGACATGCAAAATCATAAAATACAAATGAATAATATGAGGGCATGCAGGTTAATGTATATTAACAAAGGTTAGTAGAAAGTCCAAAGGGACACACATAGAGGGCTACCTGTGCTGTCTGAATGGGTCATTTTGTCTGGAAAATAAAGGCAAGAGTATTAACCCCTTAATGACCGGGCCATTTTGCACCTTCGTGACCAGACTTATTTTTGAAAATCTGACATGTATCACTCTATGTAGTGATAACTTTGAAACACTTTTACTTATCCAGGCCATTCTGAGATTGTTTTCTCGTGACACATTGTACTTCATGACAGTCATAAATTTGAGTCAATATATGTCACCTTTATTTATGAAAAAATCCCAACTTTACAAAAAATTTTGAAAAATTCACAATTTTCAAAATTTCAATTTCTCTGCTTTTAAAATTGAAAGTGATATCTCATAAAATATTTATTATTTAACATTCCCCATATGTCTACTTTATGTTTGCAGCATTTTGTAAATGTCATTTTATTTTTTTGGGACGTTAGAAGGCTTAGAATTTTAGAGGCAATTCTTACATTTTTAAAGAAAATTTACAAAATTCACTTTTTAAGGACCAGTTCAGGTCTGAAGTCACTTTGTGGGGCTTACATAGTAGAACCCCCCATAAATGATCCCATTTTGGAAACTACACCCCTCAAGTTACTTAGCACTGATTTTATAAGCTTTGTTAACCCTTTAGGTATTCCACAAGAATTAAAGGAAAATGGAGATGAAATTTCTAAATTTCACTTTTTTGGCAGATTTACCATTTTAGTCCAGTTTTTCTTTAACACATCTAAGGTTAACAGCCAAACAAAACTCAAATATTTATTACCCTGATTCTGCGGTTTACAGAAACTCCCCACATGTGGTGGTAAACTGCTGTATGAGCGCATGGCGGGGCGCAGAAGGAAAGGAGCGCCGTATTGTTTTTTGAAGTCAGATTTTGCTGGACTGGTTTTTAGACACCATGTCCCATTTGAAGCTCCCCAGATGCACCCTATAGTACAAACAATCAAAAAGTGACCCCATTTTGGAAACTACGGGATAAGATGACAGTTTTATTGGTACTATTTTGGGGTACATATGATTTTTAATCGCTCTATATTATTTTTTTGGGAGGCAAGGTAACCGAAGAATGGATGTTTTGGTACTGTATTTCTTTTTTGTTTTTTATAATGTTCATCTGACAGGTTAGATCATGTGGTATTTTTATAGAGCTGGTTGTTACGGACGCGATGATATCAAATATGTCTACTTTCTTTGTTTGTTTGTTTCAGTTTTACATAATAAAGCATTTTTGAGAAAAAATATGTTTTTGTGTCTCCATTTTCTGAATGCCATATCTTTTTTATTTTTCTTCCGATTGTCTTGTGTAGGGGCTCATTTTTTGCAGGAAGAGTTGAAATTTTTATTGGTACCATTTTTGGGTAAATATGATTTTTTGATTATTCATTATTACACTTTTTGGGGCAAGGTGACCCAAAAATTGGGAATTTTGTCACAGCTTTTATTTATTCATTTTTACTGCGTTCACATGAGGGGTTAGGTCATGTGAGATTTTTGTAGAGCAGGTTGTTAAGGACGTGGCGATACCCAACATGTGTACTTTTTTTTATTTATTTAAGGTTTACACAATAATATCATTTTTGAAAGAAAAAAAATAATGTTTTAGTGTCTCCATAGTCTAAGAGCTGTAGTTTTTTTATTTTTTGGGCGATTGTCTCAGGTAGGGGCTAATTTTTTGCGGGATGAGATGACGGTTAGATTGGTACTATTTTGGGAGCAATTCGCCTTTTTGATCGCTTGGTATTACGCTTTTTGTGATGTAAGGTGACAAAAATTTGCTTTTTTTACATAGTTTTTATTTTATTTTTTTTACTGCGTTCACATGAGGGGTTAGGTCATGTGAGATTTTTGTAGAGTAAGTTGTTATGGACACGGCGATACCTAACATGTCTAGGGTATTTTATTATTTTATTTATTTTTACTCAGTTATAAATGTGCATATATGGAAAAAAATGTTTTTTTTTTTACGTTTTTAATTTTTATTTTTTTTTACACTTTTTTTTTCACTTTTTTGACTCAGGCCCACTTGGTTCTTGAAGATCCAGTGGATCTGATGTCTCTATAATACACTGCAGTACACTATATAGTGTACTGCAGTGTATTTTTACTTTACAGTAAGCCTGATCAGGCTCCTGCCTTTAGCAGGAGCCTGGTCAGACTTGATATACCATGGCAAGCCGGATGGCGTCCGGTTGCCATGGTAACCATCGGGACGCTGCCACAGCAGAGCAGCGTCCCGATGGGAGGAAGCTCCTTCCCTCTCTTGTGGCCACACCATCGGTGCGCTGCCAGCGCACCGCAGCGCCCGATGGGGGAGGGAGGGAGCTTCCTCCCTGTTAACCCCTTCCATGCCGTGGTCCCTACGGACCGCGGCATGGAAGGGGTTAAATGGCCGACATCACTGCCGGCAGCGATGTCGGCCGTTACATTAGATTGTCAGCTGTATGTTACAGCTGACAATCTAATACCGCTCGGTCATCCTGATATTGGGGGGGGATTGAAGACGGGGGGGGGGGGGTTAAGTAACTTACATGCTGTGGGCGGGGGGGAAGGGCAGGGCAGGTCCCGCTCGGCCATCCTGTAGTATTAGAACATAGCAGTGCAGCCCCATCGGGGCTGCGCTGCTGAACTCTGCGATTGGTCAGTCAAATCTGACTGACCAATCGCAGGGGTTCTAAGGCCGGGACCACTGTGATTGGTCCCCTGCTGGGTGTCCGGACAGCTCTGCTGTCCGTGACACCAGTTTGCAAGCAAGTATCACCGCAAGTGTACTTGTGGTGACACTTGCATTTTATGACGTACTATGCACGTCATGAAGCGCTAAGTTACACCAATTCATGACGTACATAGTACGTCATGTGTCATTAAGGGGCTAATAACATAGGAAAGGCAGTATTTGACTTAGGAGAACTAACAGACATTATAGACGATCCTATGTAATGCAAGAATCAAAGTCCCTGTTCAAGCCATGCAGTGATAAAGTAGTTCAAAAATCCAGAAGGCTTCTCTCCGTTTTAGGTGTGCTGTCCTGTTTCCTCTGCGTCTTGAGGCTGGGACGTGTTCAAGAACTTGAAACTTAAAGAGGCTCTGTCACTAGGTTTTAACCTATGTATTTAAATACATAGGTTAAAACCCCTTGACTTCTACAGTTAGAACATACCTGTATTGCAGAGTACAGCGCAGCGGTTGTGCTGAAAAAAGACCTTTAAACTTTATGTTAATGAGCCTTCGGAGCACCGGGGGGCGGGCTCTTTCTTCCTGAGCACCGCTTCTTCACCGCCCCCCGGGTCCCGAGGCTCTCTCCGATGCCGACGTCCACGCCCCTCTGAAAATTGATTGACAGCGCTAGGCCGTTTGGCCTAGCGCTGAAATCCCGCCGGCGCATGCGCAGAAGCGCTTGCAGTGCCGAACACCGCAAGCGCTTCCATCCTTGTGCGCACGCGCCGTCACTTCGCTGAACCCGGAAGTGACGGCGCGTGCGCACAAGGATGGAAGCGCTTGCGGTGTTCGGCACTGCAAGCGCTTCTGCGCATGCGCCGGCGGGATTTCAGCTGTCAATCAATTTTCAGAGGGGCGTGGACGTCGGCATCGGGGAGAGCCTCGGGACCCGGGGGGCGGTGAAGAAGCGGTGCTCAGGAAGAAAGAGCCCGCCCCCCGGTGCTCCGAAGGCTCATTAACATAAAGTTTAAAGGTCTTTTTTCAGCACAACCGCTGCGCTGTACTCTGCAATACAGGTATGTTCTAACTGTACAAGTTAAGGGGTTTTTAACCTATGTATTTAAATACATAGGTTAAAACCTAGTGACAGAGCCGCTTTAAGCTGATTAATTTGGTGTTTTGCTGTGATAAAATGGTGTGGTACAGGTAATTCAGTCCGTTGACACCGAATGTCAGATTTATGCTTGGAGATGCGGTCCCGCACACATTGACAGGTTTTTCCCACGTATGCGAGACCGCACGGGCATTTGATAAGGTAAACGACATATGTGGTTGCGCAGGTGAAGAAGGATTTAGCATGGTAGACCTTGCCTGTATGTGGATGTAATATCCGTTACCCCTAATGACATTTGTGCATTGAGCACAAGTTAGACACGGGAAGGTCTCTGTTTTTGTAGGGGCAAGAGTGGTTTGTCTCAATGATGGTTTAAGATTTGGTGATCTCTTATAACACATTCTTACTGGATTCTGAAATTCAGGTATGTCTAGGTATGACTGTTTTAGTAGGCCCCAATGGTTATGGATAATGGACCGTACTTTAGGGATGTAGGGATGAAAGGATGATAAGTTATGACCAGTGAGACCCGTGAGATATTGGTGTTATTTCTTGTGGGAGGGACCTCTCTCCCACAAGAAATAACACCTCTAGACAAGAATAATGATGGCTATCCTCTCTCAGCAAATTTGTTAGACATTTCTTCAAGGCGTTGTTTTTGTTGTGTGGGATTGCTAACGATCCTGGATACTCGTTTAACCCTTTCAGTACCAAGCCACTTTTCACCTTAAATCCCAGGCCAATTTTTGCAAATCTGACATGTGTCACTTTATGTGGTAATAACTTTAGAACGCTTTTACTTATCCAGGCCATTCTGAGATTGTTTTCTCGTAATACATTGTACTTCATGACAGTCATAAATTTGAGTCAATATATTTCACCTTTATTTATGAAAAAATCCAAAATTGAACAAAAAATTTAAAAAATTTTCAATTTTCAAAATTTCTATTTCTCTGCTTTTAAAACAGAAAGTGATACCTCATAAAATATTTATTACTTAACATTCCCATATGTCTACTTTATGTTGGCATCATTTTATAAATGTCATTTAATTTTTTTAGGAAGTTAGAGGGCTTAGAAGTTTAAAAGCAATTTTTCACATTTTCAACAAAATTTACCAAACCATTTTTTTGAGCACCAATTCAGTTATAAAGTGATTTTGTGAGGCTTACCTAATGGAAACCACTAATAAATGACCCCATCTTAGAAACTACACCCCTCAAATTATAAAAAAACTGATGTTATAAACTTTATTAACCCTTGAGGTGTTCCACAAGAATTAAAGGAAAATGGAGGTGAAATTTCAAAATTTCAATTTTTTGGTAGATTATTCACGTTAATTTTTTTCTTGCAACACAGCAAGGGTTAACAGGAAACTAAACCTCAATATACATTACTCTGATTCTGCAGTTTACAGAAATACCCCATATATGGTGGTAAACATCTCTATGGGTTTGTGGCAGTGGTCAGAAGGAAAGGAGCGCCATATGGATTTTGGAGGCAGATTTTGCTAGAATGGTTTTTAGGCACCATTTTGTAATTGAGAGACCCTGACGTAGCCCTACAGTGGAAACCCTCAAAAAGTGACCCCATTTTGGAAACTACACCCTTCAAAGAATATATTAAGGGGGGTACTGGCCACTTTGACCCCCTAAGCGTTTTATGGTATTTGGAAACACTTGGCTGTGAAAATGAACTCTCATTTCTTCCAATAAAATGTTGCTGTGGCCCCAAATTTTTCATTTTCACAAGGGGTAACAGAAGAAAAGCACCCCATAATTTGTTCCCCATTTTCTCCTGAATATGGCAACACCCCATATGTGGTGGTAAACTGCTGTGGTGGCACATGCCGAACATTTTGCAGAACAGATTGATGGATTGGTTTGCGGGAGCCATTGATTTTTATTATGTTGGGTTATTGTCTTATGTAGGGGCTCATTTTTTGCGGGATGAGATGACGTTTTCATTGGTACCATTTTGGGGTAAATACGCCTTTTTGATCGCTTGGTATTACACTTTTTGTGAGTCAAGGTGAAAAAAATAGCTGTTTTGGCATAGTTTTTAAATATTTATTTACAGCATTCACCCATAGGGGCAAATTGTGTGATATTTTGATAGAGCAGGTTGTTACGGACATGGCAATACCCAATATGTCTACCATTTATATTTTTGTTTAATTTTACACATTAGATGCATTTTTGAACAGAATAAAATCTTTTTTTTGTGTTGCCATTTTCTGAGAGCCATTTTTTTTTATTTTTCGGGCGATTGTCTTAGGTAGGGTCTCATTTTTTGCAGGACGAGATGACGGTTTGATTGGTACCAATTTGGGAATAATATGTCTTTTTGATCGCTTGGTATTACACTTTTTGTGAGGCAAGGTGATCAGAAAAAGGCTTTTTTTGCATTGTTTTTATTTTTTACAGGTTTTACCTAGTAAGGGTGGGTCATGTGATATTTTTATAGAGCCGGTCGATACGGACGCGTCGATACCTAATATGTCTACTTTTCTTTATTTTTTACAATTTTTTTAACTCTATTTTGGGAAAATGACTTTTTTTCTTGAAACTTTTATTATTATTTTTTTTTGTTAAACTTTATTTTTTTAACTTCTTTTTTTTACTTTATTTTTTGTCCCAGTCTGGGACTTTAACTTTTGGGGGTCTGATCCCCTGCACAATGCATTACAATACTTCTGTTTAAAAAAAGGAATAAAAGGCGATCAAAAATGTTATGTATCTGAAAATGATACCAAGAAAACTGCGTTGTCCCACAAAACTCAAGACCTCACACAGCTTCACAGAATGAAAAATAAAAAGGTACGGGTTTTGGAGATGAAGATTCCCCACAGCGCCCATGCTGGAGGGAGGAGGGAGCTGAGAGGGAAAAGTGCAAGGTGACGGATCCGTCATGAACTCCATTAACAGTCAATGAAGGACGGATCAGTTTACTAATGTGTCACACCGAATGGCTCCATCCCCACTGACTTGCATTGGGGGTCATGACGGATCCGTCTCAGTGCGGATCCCCAGTACGGAGAGCAAACCGCAACATGCTGCGGTTTGCTCTCCGGTCTGGAGACGGAACGGAATGCTTTTAGGAGCATTCTGTTGCCTTCCATTCAGTTTTGTCCCCATTGACAATGAATGGGGACAAAACTGAAGTGTTTTATTCCAGTATTGAGCCCCTATGACGGAGCTCAATACCGGAATATGTAAACGCTAGTGTGAAAGTAGCCCAAGTTCACACTTCAGTTATTTCTATCAGTGATTTGTGAGCTAAAAATAGGTTTGGGACAAAAACACAGAACAGGTGCTGATCTTTCCATTATACCTGATATTTGAGTAGGCTTCACTACTGGTTTTGGCTCACAATGACTGGTGGAAATAATTGACTAAATAACTGAAGTGTGAACTCAGCCTCAGGGCTTTTGACACAAGCGGATGCCGTGTGTGGAATCCGCTGCGTGAAAGAGAGCCAAGCCCCATTCAGGATAGCAGAGACACAGAGCATTAACATGACTGATAATGCTCTGTGGCGCTCTATGATCTTTTTGCTACAGAATCACAGTGAGATAAAGTTGTCACTGTGATTTTGTAGTAAAAAGGTCACAGAGAGGCATGGAGCATTATCAATCATGTTAATGCTCCGTGTCACTTCTGTCCGGAACGTGGCTTGACACTCTTTCACGCAACGGATTCCATGCACGGCATCCGCTTGTGTGAAAGAGCCCTAAGGCTAGTTTCACACTAGCGGCACGATTGTCTCATTGTTCACCCGCCGGTACAGCCTGCCAGATCCATGCTACCGCTAGTGCATGTGTGCAGCAGGAACTCCGCTCTGGCTCCATTCACCATAATGGGCAGCATGGCAAACGCGCAGAGAGGCAGCCGTACTAGCGGCAGCACGGATCCCGCAGGCTGTTCACCCGCCGGACAATCGTGCCACTATTGTGAAAGTAGCCTGGTCTAAATTAGCATGCGCATTTTGGCGCATGTCTCCATGAAATTAAGCAAATTAAGTCGCAACTCACCCCTCAAAAATAGACAGAAATACACCAGCTCTGGGTGACGTAGAAAATAGGCTGTTTTTAAGACTAAATCTGGTGTAAAATAAGGCACACCTACATAAATTAGGCGCAAAAGTTTGAAAACTTCTGAATTTGTCTTAAAATTAAAAACAGGAAAAAAATGTGCAAAAGCCTCCGAAACGGGCACAAAATCAGTTGTTAAATGAGACTTAGAAAATAAGACAGTCAGTGGTAAAAAAGGCTTTCTACTCACAAAAACAGGCAGCGACACTTTAGTAAATGCGCCCCACTGTGTTCACGAATTTTTTCCACACCAGAAAACTGGCCCCAAAGTATTTTTACTTCCTGCAGGATCTGCCTCAAAACATTCCACTTTCCTGGTGGAAAAGCTTTTTACACATTATTCCCCTCGGCCCTCCAGTCACAACCTCATTTAACCCTTACACTCCCAGCGCCGTACATGTACAGTGCTGGGGCGATGCGGGCACATGGCGCCCGCTCGCAAGTGCGGCGGGCGTCATGGCCGGCAAGTCTCTGCTGTTTCTAACAGCAGAGACTTGCCGCTACTTACTAGATCAGCGGCATCTTCCTGGGCGTTTAGATGCCTTGATCACGGCATCTAGTTGCGTCTGAACCCAGAAGCTTCCAGGTGGTGTACAGACACCCCGTGTGGCCAATCGGGGTGTCTGTACACCATATGAAAACTGTAATCCTCGCTGGTGAGGATTACAGTTTTCAAAGTGCAATTCTTATTCTGGCCACTAGATGGCAGGCCAGGATAAGAGATGAGCAATTCTTGGATTTCTATGGTCTAGAAAATCCCTGATTGCTCATAAAGAAAAAAAAAAAAGCCACAATATATCAGCCCATATTTGAGCTTTCAAATAGTAAAAAAAAAAAATAAAAATATTTTTTTAAAAATATATAAAAAATAAAAAAGATATAAAAGTTCAAATCACCCCCCTTTCCATATAATTAAAAAATAAATACCTAAATAACAATAAATATAGACATCATGGGTATCACCGTGACCGAAAACTCCCATACTTTTAAAATATAAAAAAAAAAAATTCCAATACAGCGAATTGTGTGGTGGAAAAATGCGTCCAAATGGCGATTTGCCGTTTTTTGTCGCTTTTTTTTTTCTAAAAAAAAATTAAATAAAAAGTGATCAGAATGGTATCAATAAAAACTTCAGATCGTCCCACAAAAAATGAGCCCCCATACAGCTCTGTACACATAAATACCAAAAAGTTATAGGGGTCAAGATATGACAAGGAAAAAAAAAAAAGGGCAACTTTCTAATTATTTTATCACTATCAAAACGCAGGAAAAACTATACATATTAGGTATTGTACTGAAAGGGTTAAACAGCGACGCAGAGCCACGTGACGCCGTGTGGTAACACGTGCGTGTTGTTTTGGTGTGTCTCTGAAGCTGGGCTATGGACTTGAGAGGGCAGTGGTATGCGCATGCGCTGTCCGATGATAAGGAGGCGGAATAATGCGAGGACTAGTGTGTGGGGATCGGCGCAGGTCCATGACACACTGATCTCCCCTGACATTCCCGACCCGGCCAACCAGGCGCTGACACCAACGGCGCCGCACTGAGGGGCCAACACCCGACTGGAGATTCCAACATGTCGCAGACAGCGATGTCAGAAACGTACGGTATGGAGGCGGGGCCTGGGCTGTGGCGTACAGAGCATGCACATAGGTGTAGTCCGCGGCTGCTGCGGGGGTGTCGGGAAACGTCGGCCGCTGTCTGTCGCGGAGGTTTGTGTTTACACCCGGCAGATGACCCTGGCGGCTCCGTTCATATAGATGGGATCGTGTCTCACTTTGTGTCAGCCACACCATATGGAAACCACAGTGGAACCATTGTAATTCAGGGGCTATTGGGATCAGTATTATGGTAACCCAAGCATTTCCATTGTATACAGAGTGTGACCAGAGCCTTCACTTACAGGACTGTTCACACAAAGGCAGGCGTAACAATCAATAAACCATGGATAGTGCTGGGACGTCTCAAAGGGTATTCTGGTAAGACATCCCATTTCCAAAGGATGGTTGATTACTATAAGGTCATGAGTATCAGACCACCTTACCAGAATGCCATTTTAACCAGTTAGTGACTGCCAATATGCCTGTTAATGGCCGTCACTAACAGGCCTGCTGGATCAGCAGAAGAACTGATCTGGGTCGTTTAACCTCTTAGATGCGGAGGTTAATAGTGACCTAGCATCTTAGTGGTTTAGAGGGAGACGTCTTCATATGGCAGCCTGAGGCCTAATGAAGAGCCCAGGCCTGCCTGCCGTTCATGCCCATCAGACTGCCTGTCACTGCCTAGCACTGACAATAAAATACATTGTACTTGGTATAAGCAATAAGCATTAGGGTACATGCACACAAATTTTTTTTTTTTGTCTGTGCCAATTTTTATTATTTTTTTTTTATGGCCCATATGCGGAACCATTCATTTCAATGGGGCCACAAAAAAAAAACGGAAAGGACTCTGTGCGCACTCCGTATCCGTATGTCTGCAGGTGCGTCCAACAAAAAAAACACAGCGTGCCCTTTTCTTGCCTGTTTCGCGGATAAGGACAGGCGTTGTTACACTGGATTCACTGGATCCATCACATGGATGTCATCTGGTGTTTTTTTTTTTTTTCTTTCAGTCGTGTACATTAGCCCCTACATTGTATTACAGAAGCAATCAAAAGATCACCTTTTAAAGTCCCCTTTGTGGGCTAGAAAGTGAGTCTGTCACCACTATATGACCATAAACAGTGCTTACATGGCTCTGTTGCACATCTATACATGAATGTAATAGTACTTTTTATATTCTTTACTTGCTTTATTTTCTTTACACGCTGTTTAACTCATATGCAAATGAGCACTCGCAAGTGCCCAGGGGTGGTGTTCAGTGTGTAGGAGCCCAGGTCGTTTTGCATTCTTTCATGGTTACTCTTCCCGAACCTCTGTATTTGCCCGCCCTCCTATTCCCTTGTGTCATACAAGGAGGTCGGGCAAAGACAGAGGCTGGGAGGAGTAGCATGCACTCTTACTGGGCTTTTATTGTAAAAAATATACATAGACCTCTTAACTGTATGTACACTAATGCCAGAAGCCTGACTAATAAAATTGGTGAACTGGAATTAGTGATGTGTGAGGAGGACTATGACATAGTGGGAGTAACTGAGACATGGCTGTATGATACCTATGATTAGGCAGTTAACGTACAGGGTTACAGTCTGTTTAGAAAGGATCGTCAAAACTGGAGAGGGGGAGGGGTCTGCCTTTATGTAAAGTCCTGTCTAAAGCCCACACTCCGGGAAGATATAAGTGAGGGACATGAAGATGTGGAGTCACTGTGGGTAGAAATAAATGGAGCCAAAAACAATATTAAAATACTAATAGGAGTTTATTATAAACCACCTAATATACCAGAGTCCACAGAAAATCTACTTCTAAACGAAATAGACGAGGTGGCAAATCATAATGAGGTCGTTATTATGGGGGATTTTAACTACCCAGATATAGACTGGAAAACTGAAACCTGTACATCTAACATAGTAACATAGTTTGTAAGGCTGAAAAAAGACATCTGTCCATCCAGTTCAGCCTGTTTTCCTACAAGTTGATCCAGGGGAAGGCAAAAAAAAACCCCTGTGAGGTAGAAGCCAATTTTCCTCACTTTAGGGGGAAAAATTCCTTCCCGACTCCAATCAGGCAATCAGAATAACTCCCTGGATCAACGACCCCTCTCTAGTAACTATAACCTGTAATATTATTACACTCCAGAAATACATCCAGGCCCTTCTTGAACTCTCTTAGTGAACTTACCATCACCACCTCCTCAGGCAGAGAGTTCCATAGTCTCACTGCTCTTACCGTAAAGAATCCTCTTCAATGTTTATGTACAAACCTTCTTTCCTCCAGACGCAGAGGATGTCCCCTTGTCACAGTCACAGTCCTCGGGATAAATAGATGATGGGAGAGATCTCTGTACTGACCTCTGATATATTTAAGCATAGTTATTAGATCTCCCCTCAGTCGTCTTTTTTCTAAAGTGAATAACCCTAATTTTGATAATCTTTCTGGGTACTGTAGTCCACCCATTCCAGTTATTACTTTAGTTGCCCTCCTCTGAACCCTCTCCAGCTCTGCTATGTCTGCCTTGTTCACAGGAGCCCAGAACTGT